>VDFB02187953.1:0-19681 GCA_007258455.2 Sequoia sempervirens | reverse complement strand
CATAAAATGGGCTTACAAACATAAAATCATCTTGAAATATTCCTCTAACTATTATCCTCAAGGAAATGGTGTAGCATAATCTACTAATAAGAATCTATTAGAAGTGATAAGGAAATTACTTGAAAGTAATCCTAGGGACCAACATACCCAATTAAGATTTTCATTATGGGCAGATTGAACCCGTATTAAGGTTGCTCTAGGAAATTCCCCTTTTAAATTAGTTTATGGCCAAGATCCAGTTTTCCCCATACACTTACAGATACCTGTTCTCAAGTTCATGCAAGAGTTTTATACAAGAGATGACCGGATTGAGGTAAGATTAAATAACCTTTTAAACATGGAAGAATAGAGAGATACTTCTCTACAACATTTTTTCAAGCATCAGGTTGTTTTCAAACATTGGTTCAACAAAAGAGTTAAGATTAAGGCATTCAAAATCTCAGATTTGGTGTTGTTGTGGGATAAGGCTAAGGAGAAAAGGGGGGATCACCAGAAATTTGATAGACTTTGGCTAGGTCTGTATCAAGTAGCCAAGATCTTGGGTGAGAATGCTTTTTGTTTGACCACCTTGATGGGAGAACCTATTCTATTGTCGGTCAATGGGCAGTTTCTCAAGCGTTACTTCGGATCGTAAAGCTTTGAGTTTTTGAATTAGTTGTATATATGTATTTTGTGTAATTATTGGTTCTTTGCTTATGTTGGTTGTTTGTTTGTTGTTTCTTTCCTTCTCTTTCTTTCCTTTGTTGTTTTGTGTCTATTTTTGTTTTCTTCTTTGGGGATTCTCTTTTCTTTCCATCTTAAAATATTGGGGTTGTTATTCAAAGAATGTTGTAGGCACTAGGAGAGAAATTGGTTTAGGCATTTTTAGGCATATATGTCGAAAGATTTTGTTCTAAAGCTCATGCCTTATGGTCATTTTAGCATGAGTCTGAAGGCTATTAGGAGTAAGGTATATTGTAGATAACCTCATGAACTATCATTGAAATCTGTCACAAAATAGATAAAACATCTGACTATAAAGTGCCTATTCATCTCAAAGTGATTATATCTTCGATTCAAGTGAAAAATCTATTTCCCCAAAACTATCATAGGATCCACTGTAGTTCTCAACCCACATCTCAAACTATAAATGTCTTTGTATTGAGAAGGTTTTTGAAAAGAATTTTCACAAGTAAGGCCTATAAAAGAAATAAGAAAAGAGAAGAACTAAAATAAAAGGAAAACTCAATACTAAGTGGGTAATTCAAGTACCTCTATCGGGGCTATGGACACCTGATTGACAGTAGAGCAATACTTTGAGAGAACTAGAGGTATCTCCGTCGGGGCTATGGACGCTTGATTGGCAGTGGAGCAATACGTAGGATTCCATTGCACGACAATCGAAGGAATCAACCCATGTAGCTTGGATTGTAGATATAGTTGTTTAGGTGTGGAGAAAGCTCAAATAAAGAAGGATGCACCATAAGCATGCACACACTCAGATTCAAGCAATAGTTTATGTTGGTTCTACATTTGAGATTCCAGCTCAACTTTACTTAAATATTCTGATCACACTTAAAGTTAACATGTCTCATAAATTATAAGTTTTAGGGTGACTGAATTCTTCAATATCTTAAAAATCGGTAAACCATTTTTCCCAACCGAGCCGCCATTTGTTATGCCTTGCATAACCACCCCATTTTATTTTGGAACAAAATGGGTTCCCCCTTTTCTTTAATTTTGTTCGCCTTTGGTTGTTTAGTTAGGTCTTAGGAGTTGTTTGTTTTGCTCCTAAGTCTCTGCCTTTTTGCTCTATCGAGGTGGTCCAAAACCAAATCTAAAACATGGAACTCTTCAAGGTTTTAGTTTGGATATTGTCTCAACTCTAACTCTCGCTTTCTTTCTTTTCTCCTTTGTTTTGTTGGTTGTTTTCACGAACACTTGGGTTGGTCTGCCCTCTTGTTTTTGGTCGTTTCCTTGTGTTTTGTTTGTTTGCTCGCGCGGAAGCGGAATCGAGATTGGAACAAAAGTATGAAATTTCAAGTTTCCATATTGTGTCTCCGTTCCGACTCTGTCTCCGCTCGATTTCTTCCTCGTTTTCTTTGTTGTTTGGGCTGGGTCCAGTGTTCGCTCCAGTCCCGCTTCCCTTGTGCTTGTGTGTTTTGTTCTTTGCTTTTTGGTTGGGACCGAAACCAGACCCGGAATCGAACTTCGAACTTTGTGAAGTTCCATTTCGGTTTTGTCTCTGCCCCCGTCCTCTTGTGTCGTGTTTTGGTCGTTGTCCTTTTGTCGGGACCGGATCCGAGGTTGGAAATTAAGTAAGGAACTTTGTGTGGGTTTCTTTATCTTGTCTCCGACCCGGATCTACGTCCGCCTTACCTTTTGATGTTCTGTGGACTTGACTTAACTATCTGTTCACGTCGTTGGCTCCGTCCCCGAACTACCACATTTATGGCATTAAATGCAGCCTGTTTGCATGCGCGAATTAATGTTTAAAGGTTTAATCATGTTTAAACTGCCTCATTATCATTATTATTCAACATCTAAGAAAACCAATTTCACTGTGAAAGTCCCTAAGAGGGATTGATTTGATCACTGAGGTGGATTTCCTCATGGAGCAAATCTCGGCCAAATTTTGCTACTCCGAGAGCATTTTGAGGTAGGTTTCTTTGCTTCCTACTCGCTTGTTCTTCTCGGGTGTGTTGTTTTACGCATTCACAGAGTGGCTCTTTGTTCCCATGAATTTTTGCTTGGTTTTGTTTGGTTTTTCTTTTCTTGTTCTTTTTTTTTGGTCCTTTCTTTTCCATCTCATTCAGTTTTGGGTTTGTCTTTCATTTTTCATTTTGTTTTGTTGTTTGTTTAGCTGTCGCTTTCTTGACAGGTCTGTTTTGTCATGCTCTAGTTTTGACTAGGGTTTCAATTTTTCAGGTGTTTCCTTGCTTGGGTGATGAAGTTCATCTTGAAACCATGTTCCTGGTCTTCCTGTGTTGATTTTGTATTGTCCGTGTGGGATTCTCGTTATGCCCTAGTTTTCAGAAATAATGTGTCGAGCGAACTAGGGTTTTTGCTCCACAACCTTTGCAAAATGACCTTTTCTAGGGTTTAAATGATCTTTTGTACGGAGGAGTTGTTGGAGGATTAAATTATGCTATTCCTAGTTTCCTTTAAGCCCATGTGACCCAGGGTTTAAAGTTCATATGACTGTACCTTGTTTGAAATACTCTTCATTTGTTGGAATTATTCTGCTCCCGTTCATTATGAGTGTCTTTATATCTTGTTCTTAAGCGAAACCGGATCCAGAGTGGAAGTTGAATTTGGGAACTAACAATTAGTTATGGTTTGGTTCCCGTTCTGATCCTGCTTCCGACCTTGTTTTGGTTCTTATCCAGTTCCGATCCCGACCCTGCCACATGATAAGAACTATCTTTTATTCCTAATACTTCTACAGTTTCGCCTCTGATAAAGGCATAGTTTGACTAAGTAAATATTATCTAAGGAGGATGGAGAAGGGATTATATGATTGACTAACCTAGATGTTTTGTTCATCTAATACAGGAAGTTGTTGCAAGAATAAAGAAATGTTAGGAGCATCAAATGAGGCCTCTCAGAGAAGCCAACCAGGTGAAACTTCATGGCAAGGAGTTAGACCTAAGAAGATCAAGGTGGAACAACTTCCGTATACCTTGAGATGTAAGCATAGGGAGGTTGCCCTCACAGCTAGCAAAATTGATTCTGACTGGGCTGATGTTACTGACACCAATTTGGGTCCTTTTAACTATGAGGAATTGTATGAGGAGACATTCACCGAGGAGTAGGTCACTGAAAGGATAGAAATGATTGTTCAATCCGGGTTGGCACATGTTGCACTCTTCCCCCTATCTATCTAATGTCAGTTGTTGATTCTGGCAGCAGCTGGGGCATATAATCCTGCTACTAGGCAGTGTGTGGATGTAAAGGGTAATGTCATTATTGACTTCACGCCTCCAATGATCAAATTTCTGTTCAATATACCTGATCCCAAAAATCCTAGGCAATTGAATGGGGAAGAGGCTTTGAAGCTTTAAAGTTATAATAAAGAGAGGAATAGATTTCACATGAATAAGACTTGGATGAGGGTGGAGAAGAAGCCTCTGACCAAGCTTCCAGACCAGCCTAAGAGGGTAGACTTTAGTAAAGAGATTGCAGATATAATCATGTTCCATTCTAGGGTGTTTGGAAAAAGGGATGCTTCACTGTTTAAGGAATGGATGTTTCCTTTTATCCAAACTATTTT
This sequence comes from Sequoia sempervirens, assembly GCA_007258455.2. Lineage (NCBI taxonomy): Eukaryota > Viridiplantae > Streptophyta > Pinopsida > Cupressales > Cupressaceae > Sequoia > Sequoia sempervirens. Next base: position 15,429 of record VDFB02187953.1, on the reverse strand, counting down.
GGATGGGAGGCAACAATTTGACTAGTCAATGGTAGTATCAGACAACATTCACAATTAGATGATAAAAGTGAGAGAAACCAAGCATTTCTTTATGACCTCCTATGTAGTTTATGCAGCTGCCCGAGTGGGGATTTTTCCTGTACTTCAAACAGTGGGTATATTGGGGGAATCCCAAGGACAGAAGAGAGTGTGGGAATATTATAATCAGCTCACCTTGCAGGCATCAGAGCAACATTATAGAAGGGTAAATGATGCCTTTCTTTATGTCATTATTAATGAACATAATGGTGATGCAGGATATGGCTTAGTAGGGAGGCAATGGCTTTCGTGAATGAATGGGGGCATTGGTTCATCTAGTACCCCACATTCACCTATTTTAGGTTAGCAGGTTTTGATGGTCACCCCCATTTGCTACCTAGATGTTGTAGTGATAGGATCATTCTAATGGAGTTTATTTATCAAGCCTTGGATGTTAGTTTCCAGTTTGGCAACAAACACAAGACTGGTTGCCATAAGTTTCCAATGAAGCTGGGAGTCTTTAGTTGTCCACACATTTAGGCAGCTAAGGTCATTTGTGATGAATTAGTTTATTTAAAGTTGGGCTTGTACACTGCAAGGAAGTACTATGACCCCAAGCACAAATAGAGGGCTTTGCTTCCCAGTGTCTTTGATAGGCACTTTAATCTGTTGGAGGATTTTTGGGAGGACTTGCAGGATGAATATGACATTAGGAAAAAGAATTATGAAAGGATACCTATCCCATTGATGGTTGAGTTTGGGATAAAAGAAGACATTCTAGAAACATCGTTTGATGATGGAATGGTTTTGGATCCCGAGTATGATGCAGACAAGATTGGTACTAAAGATCTTGATCCAATAGATTGGAATGCTAAGGAGACAATTGCCATAAAGTAGATTGAAAGACTGGTGTTGGATAGGAGTATTTAATGGGTGAGTTTGAGGACTAATTAGGCCGAGGCTCAATCATCTAAGAAGAGGAAAGCTGCAGGTACCACCCAAGGATATAAAAGGGAAAAGAGAAGGATGGCACCTAAGGAACCTTTAGAGTTTATGCCTTCTAATACACAAGAGGAGGTGGTTCCTCAAGACCTTCCAGAGGTGCAGGAAGATGAAACAATTGTGGAGGTAGGGACTTCTACATCTGTTGTAGGGGAAATATCTACTCAACCCTCTGATGCACAAGAATTAGGTCAAGTATCACCAAAGGGAGCCCTCCATGATGAAGCAGAGGTCTTGAAGCGAATGGAGGATGAAATTGAGATACATAATGTAGAAATAGATTCGAAAAAGACTCCATCTGATAAAGAGCATCATGTATTCACATCTTTTGATATGACAGATGATGCAGGGACCAAACACATATTGACTGAGGAAGATCTGTGGAAACTCTTTGAAGATACAAAAAGAGAATTTGATGCTAAGGAACAAGATGAGGCATCAGCTAAGAAAGAAGAGGAGGCCAAGGAACAATCTGAATTGGTGGTCAAGCAAAAGGAGTTGGAAGATAAGGTCAAGGCTAATGAATTAGCTCAACAACAACAACAAAAGTAGCAGGAGCTCAAGATACAAGAAGAGAGAGATAAGTTTATGATGTAGCAGAAGATTCATAACCTTGAAGAGCAAAAAGGCTCAGCAAAGAAGAGAAAAAGAAGCTATTGAAGCTAAGCTCAAAGAACAAGAAGAGGCTTATAGGAAAAAGGAAGAGCAAGAACATTTGAAAAGGGAAAGAGAGGTTGCTGAGATTGCTGAATATGAAAAGAAGTGCAAGGAGGCATGGGACTATGTTGAAGAGCTGAAGAAGCAGCGGGATCAAATGTTAGAGAAAAAGAAAGAGGAAGAGGAATATTTAAAGCAGGAGTTGGAGGCTAAAAGGCTGCAAGAGCAGAAGGATAAAGAGGAAGCAGAAAGGTTAGCACAGGAAAAGGAACAAAGTGATCAGCAAAATGTGCAGGAAGTTGATTCTCAACTGGGGCTTACATTGTTACAACCTTTGTCTTCCACTACTATTGCTTCTTCTTCAGCCCAGGTAGCCACTACTCCTATTGCTCCTACTTGGTTAAAACTGGACTTGGAAAGAAAACAAGTTGTTCAACCACAACCATTGAATTGTGAGGAAATGCTGAAAGAAATTAGGAAGGAGAAACCTAAAAGGAAGGCTCGGGTTCTTCACTCTACTAGGCTCACTGATGTTGGAGAGATTATTGCTGAATGTGCCATACCCGTGATGGAGAAGAGCTGTGATGATATGCAAATCACTGATTATCAGTTGGGGGTGGTAAATTTGGGAAAGCCTACAAGAAACCAGCAAATGAGTTTGATTGATATTGTGGCCTCTTCAACTAAATCCCGGATGATCAAAGATAAACAAAGGAAGGATGAGCTTAAGGATCACTTGGATCAGCTTCATAGGTTTTTGAAAAATGTTTCAAGTCCCATTTCCCAACAAGATGCTCTTCCTAAATCCCCAGTTTTGTTAACAAAGAAGGAAGCAGATGATTTGGTTCAAATGAAAAGCAAGGTAGGAATGATAGATAAATGGTTGGATAAGCTCAACTAGGAGGTGGATGATGTTCTTGTTGAGGTTTCTAAAATTCATAAGGCTACTCTTGAATTGGCAGAGGATCTAGATCAGCAGTCCAAGGATCTGGATAAGTAGGACGATGAAGACAAGGAATGCGTTAAAAGGCTTGAAGGTATTAGCAAAGTGCCCAAGTCCACATTGCTGGAATATTCAATTCTTGAGCATGGTAATGTAGATTTTGTGGAAAAAACTGTGGACATCATAAGTTATAAGTCTATGGCTATTCATGGGCATCAAGAAGAAGTCCGAGAAATGAGAAAGGATTTAAATCAATAGATGGTTGAATTAGAGGCAATTGTGGCCATTTTAATTAACCTAGATTCCTCAAACAAAGAAGGCATATCTTTGGACAAACTAAGGGAGAGATGGAGGGGTAGGTTTGAGGAAATATGCAAGAGGGAGATGATGAGGAGAATTTATTATTAGATCAGTTTATGAATATCAGTGAGGAGGTAAGAACTGCTAGAAGGGAGTTAATCAAGTTAAAGGAGATGCAAAGGTTGGTTTCTGCAGAATTTGAAAGGATCAAATTTGAAGGTGATTGGTTAGATGGGCCAGATTCAGGTACTCTTCAACAAGTGTTCTCCAGTTATGATGAGTACATCCTTGAGCATTTAGTACAAAAGTGAACTGACTCTTTTCACCATACTCAATATCTGCTTTTCTCCTCTTTTGTGGGTTTTGACATAAGCTCAACTCTGAGTTTGATTCGTCAGTTTCACTTTCTTCTTGGAATATCAGATTTCTTGTTGGTGCAATAGAGTAATTAGCCTTGGAACAAGAGTTCATGAGTCCACTTCTGTGTTTAGTTCCAGTTCCATTAATTGTGGATCTTGATTGATAATTGAGAAACTTGTGCATGTGGCACCCTATATGTATTATTAGGTTCTACTTTGTAAAGGTCGGCTAATTGAAGGAAGATCAACCACCTGATGATAGAAAAATAGAGATTAGATCTAGGATTTTTTATGTTTTAGGAGAGATACTCTAAAAGTTTAGTAAAACTTGGTTATTTTACAGTTTTTCATACATCTTTATGTTATGGTTTTAAAGTTTGGATCTATTTTGATAAGGTTAATGGTATATGATCAATCCATACGCCAGTGATTTTTTGTTGTGCTTAATTGTTTCTTATTTGATGAAAGTCAATAGAAGGAACTGGATTCAAGATTATATCATTAGATTATTTGTGGATGAAGTTGTTATCGTATTCATTTGATCTGTGTTTTAGATGATGAGTGAGTGATTTGTTTGAAGTAAGTTTAGTGAATGTTGATGGTATTATAATTAACAATATGGATGTATGTAGTAGCATAGTTTATTCTATGGATTGCATCTTGCTATAGTTGTGGTTAGGTGGAATAAACACTCATTATTGATATGCATGTCTGGATATGTAAGAATTTTACACATGTTTCTTTGATTTGAAGCTCTAATTCATCTTTTTCTTTTATGTAACCCCCCCCAAACATAGACTAATTGATGCTATGCACTCCTATTCCTTGTTACCAGCAAAGGCCCCTTGAATATTACAGTTATATATCAAATCCTACCTGAGTGGATATCGACATAACTATAGAACCACTACTGTGACCTTTGGGAGTTAGGGTCACCATGTATTATCTTTCTCTCTTTTTAGGAGAAATAGAATAGTAAATATTCATTTAATGTTGTTGTGGGATGCTTTTGAACCTCAATAATCCTCTTATGTTCCTCTAGACAACATAAGGTGTGTACCTTCCTCCTCAACAAACAATATTCAAATGTGAACAAAATGATGGAGGAGATGAGATAGGCATGGATTAGGAGTGGTTGTTCCATTTTCATGGTTTAGTGGATTTATATTTTACATTGGCCACTCATTAGTATTATTGTTACATGTTCAATAGATTTATACATTTTTAGAGCTATTGATTACTTTGGGAAATGTAAAGATGTTGATGATTAGTTTAGCCTTTTGAAGGAGGCCATAAAGGGGTTTGGTCTTCTAATATTCTAAAAATTGTGACAAATTTATCTTATGTTTGTAAATTAAGTACAATTCTTAAAAACATATCTTTTGGACTCCATACTATGTACATGCTTTAAAATACATTGGAAAAATAAATTGGGTGAAGACAACAATGGTTGAAGCTAGAGGCATACAAATATTTCTAACCACCACACTTGCATTTTTTTGATCTTATTCAAAGAAAGAACTCTTCAAAGTATTTGAGACTAGATACACTAGCTATTTTATTTCATTGGAGAGGATGTTGGAAGTGCATGATGCTCTACAATCCTATAATGTCTTGAATTGATTGTTTTCACTTTCACAATGAAAAGAAAAACTTAACACCTTTTGATCACTAAGATTTTGATGTGGCAAAGGTGAGAGCATATAGTGAAAGGGTTAGAATGATATTATAATAAAATTCTTATTGATGGAAAGTTGCGCAACTCAATATTGCAACTATTACAAAATCTGGAATCTATGAAATGCTTAATCTAACAATAAGCCTTTTAAATTGATTACAAACTAAAAATTGAAAATAAATGAAACCATTTCTAGCAGTGAGCCTTCCAAAATAATTTACAAACTTAATATTAAATATGGTGGCCAACTAGAGAGATTAACATCAAAATATTGGAAATTAAATTAACTCATTGATGTCATGGCGACATAACATTAAGACTTGTAATGTTGAAATCAATTCCAAATCTTATATTGTTTCTAGTAGTGAATCACATAGAAAATTACAAAGCAATGAATTTAGTAGGATTATTATTTTTTGTTAGTATTAGCAATACTTAGAATAATTAAGCCCCTCTAATTTTCTATTTGTGAAGTACTTACTATTAGACCTTCCCTATCTTTTAAAAGAATAAAATTATTTACCTATAGTTTAGGAATAGAAATTAGTTTCGTGCACTCATGATCTAGTAATTTAACCAAGGAATTATCTTTTGAGACTTTTGAAAGAACTTATTTTATGAATATTGTGCCAACTTTTTAATCAACTACATAGGGGTTAATATAGCTAGTCTTACTTGATCTAGTGATAGAATTTGGGGTCAAGTGTGCAAGTGGATTTAGTTGTTATTTTTTGTTGTCCATTTTTCTCAATACTTGTTAAGGTAACATCCCCTTGAGTCTTAGCTGAGTTAAAAGCATAATATATATAACCCACTCTTAGAGTTGGCATTTAATTGTCCTAAGTCTATTGATGGTCCTCTTTTTCCTTTCTTGATTACAAAGCCCTAGCCTTGAAGGTGGAAAAAAGATCTAAGATTTAGGAGTGTTATTTTTGGACCTAACATGTGCCAAAAGGATTCCATCTTAAATGAAATTCCTTTATGTTTATTGTTATTAATCATAACCACCTCAATATGCCACTAATATAAATTGTAAAATTGAATGACTCTAGATAGAAAGGTGATAGAAATCTCCATCCACTCTATATTTACCAAAATTTTGTTTAACTTGCAAATAATTCCATCCTCCCCAATGCACCTATTACTCTAGATAAACCATCATGAATTGGGAACCAAATCCACCAAAGAGAGCTTGCCACAAATAACCCTAAAACAAGGGGAGCCAACCACAAAAACTATACTTCCCCAAATTATCCTCTAGGCTTAAGATTGCATTGTATCTCCTCCAACAATATAATTCTCTTATTTGAAGGATAACGTAAAATTCTTAATATTTTCCTAGACAAGAGCTTTATTTGCCTCCAAATTAGGCCTATAAACATTAGTCACCATCATAGAGGAATTATCCTAAAGATTAGTTGAAAAACATATTAATGCAATGCTAAGACTAAGAAACTTTTTCCCCAACTAGACTAGTGTCATTACATAACAAGGCTAAACCCCATAACATGTCAATGACATCCACCATGACCCCTTCATATTTATTCCAAATCCAATTAAATATCTCTTGAAGGAATTTCCTTCAACCATAGTCTCCTAAATCCAAAGGATGTTGAAATCCTCTATCTCAATAAGTCCTTTTAGAAAATGATGTTTTTTAGGATCATTTAGCCTCCAAATATTATAGCTTATAATATTGAAGACTTCTTGGAAGCGGGAAGGTACTCTCTTGTGTTCTTGATAATTTTTTTCATAGAAGAATGGGTGTTGTTCTCTAAGCCTTTCAATGGGTGTTGTGACAGTAGTGTGTCCCACTTACGAGACATTCTGATTTTTCTTAAAATCACATATTTTTTAGAAATATTAATGATTTAAGCCTTGATGGGTTCCATTTAAAGGAGTTTACTTGAAGGTGATTAGACTAAACTCCCTTAGAACAAACCACCTTGGATAGAACCCCTTAGTCTTAAATCAAACCCTCAATGGAGTCATATCCACACTATCAAAATGCTATCAAAAAAATCAATTTTTCTTGACCTTTTGGGGAATTAAATGAAACAATTTATTAATTCTATTTTGAGTATGAATTTTTAATATAAGCTTTCAAAAAATATAATTTTGAATATATTTAATTTGATTATTATATTTATTTTCTATTTCTAGTAAATGTAAGTTTTTCACCAAACATCAAAGTCTTTGTTCCACACATGTAGGAAAATAGAAAAATAGAGAAAAAATCTAAAAAAATATTTGCCAATTAGGTATTGATATCCTTATTTCAACAAAAAAAAAAAGAATTTGGATGTATACAAAAAAAAATGTGCTATAGAATAAACTTATATCTAAATTATAATAATCTCCTTCAAAAATTAATAAAAGATAAATAATATGAAACAAAAAATTATGAAGAAATATTTGCACATAGTTATTGATATTACCATTCTATGTTTAAGAATTTATAAATTTATCTCTTTTTTGTCAAAAGTTATGCAATATGGAATAAATGTCACTTTTTAAAAATCTTGTAACAAGTTATTAAAACTTATGTTAAACAAATTACAAATAATCATTTAAATGTTTTATAAAATACATTTAGAATTTAAACAAAAAATCTCAAAAATCACTATTTAGTTCATCATCTTCAAATTCTTAATGGTTTGGTTGTTATAGGTGATAGAAAGTGAAAATTTGTCTTAAAATGTCAATTTTAATGTCCCACTTTGTCCATGTAATGGAGTGAATTTGCACCCCTAGGAAAATTTCCCATTTACATCACCCCTACCTTAGAAAACGAAAAAAATCCAATGGTGCAATTCCACATCCGCCACCTTTCTCCATCCATTTGGTAGTTCATTTTGGTGTTAGTGGAGGAATCTTGCTTAGGACACACATGTGTTGCATAGACATTTGTGCATCGTGGTGTCGTCCTGAAAATATTCTTGCCTCTGAAATTTGCAAAGGTGTTACATTTATCCATAGGCGATGAAGTGTAACGTCTTTGCCTCCCTTGACTGACGAGAAACAGGTCTTTTGCCTCCTTTTGCAAGTTCAAATGATCTATCTCTCCAGTCTTTCCTTCCTTCTAGATTCTACTTCATTTTCTTCATACTTCTTGATCACTCCATTTACTCTTAGCTACATTCCTGGACGTTCAAGCTTCTACACCATCATCCTCTTGGTTGCAAGTTGCTGGTTCTTGGCTCCTACACCCCGTTTGTTGCAATAATGCTATTGTTGGAGGACTCGCAATCTCTCTCCTTCCATCACTTGCCTTGAGTGCTTGTGGGTGTGGAGGTGATTTCATACATTGTTATTTGTTCATCGCATCATCTATTTATTATGTAGCATATTTGTTGATTAGTGCTTTGCTTTCCATCTCTTTATCATTTTCCACATACTGTTGCTATCTGGTTATCCGTGGAGGTGGAAACACCAAAGTGGGGGACTGACTGAGGTAGTCCTCTTAAAAACCCCAAAATTCTCCTTGGTCTTGTGTGTGTAGGTGTTCTTGTGTGGAGCTATTTTAAGATTTGACTCATGGGTAGAAAGGTCCAATTTATTACCCTCTCTTTTTCTATCCTAGCTTAACTTGGTTATAGTGTTTCTCTTGTTAAGCTTTTAGTTCTGTACATTCCTAGCATTTTTTCTTAGTGTAAAAATTTATTTTTCAGACAGTGGCCTATTTTCTAGATCTTTTTCTGTAGGGAAGCCAACACACCATTGGGATGCCAGCGCGGTAATCTATGATTTTTTCCTCAGATAGAAAGCTACTGGGCTGTAGGTCGAACCCCTAAAATTGGCTCTTTTGACCCTATGAAACATTCGGTTTAGCAAAAGGAAAACAATACCTAGATTGCTTTTCCTTTTCAGCCTTAACATCTTAAACTTTCCATTTTTCTTAGCAAACTTGAGGTAGTTTAGGGAAGCTTGTTGCTCAGGACTCTCTCATGACATGGAGTCTTGGAGCAATTGGCCCCCCTTCTCTACATTTTGGTGAACCCGACATGAACAATTTTGATTTTGTCCCTTGGTATTGAAGGACCTTCTCTCATTCCCTAGGCGTGTTGTAGGTTCTTGCATTGCAGGGCATGCAACCTTGCAACCCAATCTATGACCCCTAGCTGTGTAGTTAGAAGAACCCCTAAGTATTTAGGAACAAGATTTAGATAGGTAATTGTTGGATGTTTGAACCTTTGGAGTCTACCAAGTTCATCCCATCAGAGTGCATAAATATGGTTTAATTTACACACATTCCTTCCGCCCAACCTACGAATGGGTCACCAGACATAACTTTCACATCGCAGGACCTTCCTATGAACAAAGAGCCTTTCCCATTGTACATTCTTGCTCACATCAATGGGAGCATCGTAACTATGTCCCGATTGACCCCGCGAGTCATGTGAATGTCATAACGGAGGAGACTCTATTGATAAACTTCCTGCATAAGGAGGAATATGAGAAATTAAATATAGCCATACATACACATGATGAACTCTTGGTCCCTCCTCTTGGTTCTATCACCCTCTCGGTCTTGGTAGGGCCCAGGGCCATAGATACTTCTTTTGATATCATTACAGAGATGAACTTGTTCAAGGTGAAACTAGGCATTCTGTGGTTGGTTTCCATGAATGGAGTCGCTTCGGTAATTCATAAGTGTCTTAAGTTTTCTCATGAGGACTCTATGCATGTTGTGCACAACATCAGTTACCAACCACTGGTGTTGCGTGGGGGCTACTCTTTAGATCACTTTTGGCTTGCCCTAGTTGGTCTGCTCCCTCCAAGGACAAACTTGCTCTATTAAACTTATGTCAAGTATAAGATTGGGGGTATGGTGCCGAAGGTGACCTACCCTATCTCCCCCTATGCCATCTCTGTCAAAGGTTGCATGATTTTGTAACAAGTTGCCTCCTCCTCTCAAAAGGGGAAGGGGAAGCTTGCTCACACCCAAGAGCCTTCCTCTTTCGCTTCTCGCCCTGTTGTGGTGCCTTTGGCTCCTGTCCATGCCTCGCATGGTTAGCCTAATGGTGCCCACTTGTAGAAAAGCCAAGCATCAAGTGTTTGAACTTCCCATCTCTCCCACAGTGCCCAGGTTCATTGTTTATGACAAGGGGAAGGACCCTCGTGGGGTTGCGCCTACATCTTGGCCTTTGCGACCTCCTACCACTCTCACTAGTATAGAAACAACAATATATGACTGAAAAAACTACTAAAAACTGCTTCTAAATGACTAAACATGGTCATGTGACCGTTAGTAGTTTATTTCCAGTCATTTATAATGCGACCAAATTTATGACTAAACCATTTATAGTCATTTATTGGTTGTTTTGATTGATCAATTCGATAGTATATTTAGTTGTTAATTTGGTAGTATATTTAATCATTGATTGTTGTTAATTGGTCATTTATTTAGTCATGGTAGTCATTTATTTAGTCAATGTAATTATTTATTACCATCAATTGGTAGTATATTTAGTCATTTTTATTCACTGATTTCACTTGTCATATATTTAGTCATTTATGCACTAATTTCTATCAATTGGTAGTATATTTAGTCAATTTAATTATTAATTGACGTCAATTAGTAGTATACTTATTCATTTTAATTGAATTATATTTGAGGATTTAAACATAGAACACAAAAATACGCATCAATCATCAATTGCACACAATAAGACAACCATTGAGAAGGAAAAATTGCTGAAATTTATTAAAAGAAAGGTGTTCTTACAACTTGCACAAGTCTGAAATATCTATCTTGCTTGAAAAATGATTAGAAATAAAGTACTACAATTTTTTTTTTCAATCACAAGACTAAAAATCTAAGTTACAATTCAAAAAAATGACAAGAAATAAACTTCTCCAAAAAACTTATGCAATGATGGAAATGCATACTTGGAGCCCTTCATTGCGAGCACATGCCCCTTTCATCTCTTAAAACTTCTACAATGTGGGAAATCTTCCTAGAGCAAGCTGTAATGTGTAGAATCCAAGGAGAGTGTTGATCATGTCCCATTTATGAAGCTCTCTACTTTAATGCAGTCAACAATAACCCTAGAATCTTTCCTCCTTTATATGCAACGTTCCATTTGATATGAGCAATATGGTGCTACCTTTTCTGCCATGAATGAAGTTGTGCATCAATACAACCAACAAAATTACTATTAGTCTCAATTCATAAAGAATAAAAGTGCATTGTATATTGCAAGTTTATAAAAGTAAGTCCAAACACAACAAAAAGATAAATCAATTGAGAAACTATAGGAGACAGATCACATCCACAAACATGGGAGATCTATGCAAAATTAGAGAAATTGGCTTGGAAAATGAAGGCAGTAGGGTATTTCTAGATTCAATACTTTTACTTAATGTTGTGGAATAGAAGAAAAATAAATCATTTATCTGCCACCATAGTGAAAAGTTAGCAATTGCATTTGGTTTGTTAAACATGGCCCTTGGTACAACTATTAGAGTTGTTAAGAACCTTCGAGTATGTTCTGATTTTCACACTACAAAAATATGAGAAAACAAATTTATTAGAGTTGGATTCAACAAGATTTTCATATTGCAACAATATGAGAAAACATGGCCCCTTGTAAGAGAAATTGTTTTGATTCAACAAGATTTTCACACTGCAACAATATAAGAAAACAAATAATCAACAAGATTACTATAATATAAAAATTTCCACAATCAATAGAAATTTTAATTCACATTAAGAATGTGAAGAGATGAAAATACAAGTTAAAACTAATACAAATCTGTTCACTGATAATGACTATGAATACCTTATGGTCTTAACTTACAAGAAGTAAAAATTCTCACGGATATTTTAACAATATCTGAATCTTTCCATTATAGAAAACAGTTCTTTCTTTTAGACCCTTATTTCTAAAACTCCTTAACTTCACATGTTTGTTTCATACACTACAACTCTCTCCTTCCCTTTGTAATAGGATGTAAAACAATAATTTAGAGTCAAAGACTTGTCTAGTACATACTAAAAATTCTAGTGAAATTAACTCTTCCAAGTAATACATTGGTAGACTATAGCTTTATACTAGTGAAGTTAACTCACTAAGTAACACAAGTAGATTACAACCAAACTAATAGTGAAATTAACTCTCAATGTAATACTTGAAAATATTTCAGCCACTACACACTAATATATGTATTTATAGAATCTAAAACAATATCAGTAAGGCTAAATACATTTGCATATAATTATAAGAAATAAAACATGTGAGATAGTTATGCAAATACAATGTAAGAAATAAAATATATAGGATAGTTCACCACAACCCTGCTAGGAGGAAAACAAAGGCTTGCGGTGGCATGGTATACATCCAGAATAGGAGGAAGTGGAAAAAATTTATCCCCTTCTTGGAGTTTATGAATACATTTTTGCAAAAACAAAAAATACACATTATATCTGAAGTATCAAGAGCATGAAAAGGTTGATGTTGTGGATTATGAAGAGCTATTGGAGGTTGTAGAAATGGAATTTTGTAAGTTGTTTACCTTCTACAAGTTTTCCAAGTGATGAGATTCCTATCATTCAGGGAGAGACTGGGCAATGACATGATAGTTGGTCAAAGTCAACATGAGAATGACCTTGGGCAGTTAGAACGATTAGACCTGTGGAGAAAAAGGGAAATCATAACAGAGAGTGGTGCAAAACCATCAGGAAAAAGGGAAGCTTGTAGATAAGGGAAGAGCTTCTAAAGGTTCAAATGTAGAATGCATTGTGAGGACAATCCTCATGACTGTAGGGCAGTATCAAAGTCAAATGGATTTAGAAGACAATTTTTAGGAAGGGGCAGTCTTTAACAATTTAGGACATTTTTTATATGAAAACATAGTCACATCAAGGGGACAATCCACCATGTATGCTCATGTAGGAGATTTAAAAAATGCAATGAGCTCAAGGAAGGGATAGTGAAAGATCTCATAAAGAGCAGTTTGAAGGAGTTTGTACAATCATCAGGCAAGACAGAGCATGAAGACAATGCACTAAGGGTAGTCAAGTCACCATGAAGAGCTTAGTATTTAAAGTTCAGAAAAGAATGACATAATATTGCAAAGTATCTGATAGTGGTCATAAAGGACAAGTTTTAAGGAGTACAACTTGATGATTTCATTATCAACAGTAAACAAAAACTGAAAGTTCATGAACAATATTTTTTCTAAATGATCCCTTTATTTAATAAAAGTTCTAATTAGAAATGTTAATTATCACTTAAGAGTTAAAACTCATAACCAACAACAAAAACCATTTCAAGTTCAATTGTATTCATTATCAAACAGGTTAAAAGACCAACTTCTACCATGCCACCATGAAACTATATATCTACATAATTCTAACTAGTTTCATCAGTATCACTATTTTTTAATTCAAAAAGCAACAATAACCATTGTTCCATACAGTCCCCTTTTAATGTGGATAACATAGTCATTGGTATTATTGTTAAAAAGGGTAAAACCATACAAGAGTCTTGAATACAATGATAAAGGATAGTCACAATTGTTTTGGATAGTCACTAACCATCATGAAAAAGAGGGCATTCCTCATGACTATAAGGTATTCCTTTAGAAGAATGAAGTGACAATCAAGAGTATAGAAGTTGTTGTCATGTATATTATTTGAAGGTTACAATGATGAGAAATACATACGAGGACAATCCATCATGGGGCATCATTAAAAGAGGGACAATGCTCATAAACTAAGAAAGGACTAACTATAATAACAATCCAAGGATTCAATGAAAATCACCTTGCATAAAATAATGAGACTCAACTACCAAAACATTTCAGTCACAAGGAAAATGACAATAATAAGTGTGGAAAGAATATATTAAGAGACATGAACACAATGCTTATTGTCAATACATAATGAAGACAAATTATTTAGAGGTAAAACTTCATGAAGTATGTACAATCATAAGACATGAGGACAAAGCATGAAGATAAGGTGGTTGAGCTAATGAAACCATGCTAAGTGTAGCCAACCCTATGATTGTCAATAGTTATATGCATGAAGGAAAAAGTTGCTAATGAAATCAACAAAGACACCATAAGATAGGTCTGAGAAGAAAAAGAAAGTGCATACCCCTAGTAGGAAGTATGATAGTCATTATGACAAACCATAACAAGACAATCTCAACATGCATGATAGTCAAGGGTGAGAGTTATTAGCTCGATATGAGATCGAGATTCATTTTAATGAGGATAGAATTTTGAGGTTATTAAAGAGATTTCTGAAGAGAAAAAATGAAAGGAACAATCACTGTCACCTTGAAATGAAGACAACACTGTCACTTTGAAATGCTAAGGAAGGAAACCACTTCACTAAAGAAGATAATTTAGTCAACATATATGAAGAGGAAAAACCATTAAAGTACATGTCATAGTTAAGGAACTATCATGAATACACTCATAAGGTTTCAAACCTTTTGTGGAAGTCACCATTCAACTAGTCAAATGAAATCATTATTAAAAAAGAAGAGAATAGAAGACATGCTTGATGGAAAATCAAGAGAGTGAGGTCTTAAGGAAAGAGAACAACTACATATAAAGAGATTTAAGAACATTATTTTCTATGTAAGAAATGAATAGTGCAGAGACAAGGAAAGAGTAGTGACCATGCCTTAGAGGGCAGTCAAAGCAAGGCCTAGGGAAGACCATGCAAGAAGTCACAATAAATTGGTGAACACGAAAATACATGCCATATTGAAACAGTCAATGAAATTCATACAGACAATGAGCAAGGTTATAGAAAATATAGTCTATATTTAAGATGTTAATGATAGTCAATTAGGAGTCAAAAATGCCAAATTCTAACAAGGCTTCACTCGAAGACAATTAGGATCCCCAAGACAGGTATACTTGCCAAATTGCCTTTGTCCTTGTTTCCAAAAGGATCCCTTGATTTCATAGAGGAGAGTGACATACCCATGTACATATCTAGTATTTAGATTCTTGGGAGGCTTTATAGAGTAGCAAAAAATATATCAAAAGATAGTCCTTGTGTATCAATGTCTCCAAGAGAAGATGCCCATAAAGCATATGACAAAGCTTTCGAGGTTGAAGGTATGAGGACTACATAAAAGATTCATTAATTTATAAAAGTTGGTATAAGGCCAAATGATCATACAAGAGAAGAGCACAAAGTAAAATGACAGTCAAGAGAATTCATGATAAATTTTCAACTGGCAATAAACTATGTATGAATATATGAAAGGATAGCCTTTACCCTAAATACATGACAATCATTATAAAATAAAGTCAAATACTTGCAATAAAGAATGACAGTCATAATGAATCACCAAAGTAGATAGATAAATAATGAGGATTATGAAGGACAAAGTGTGAAGACCATGCCAAAAGTGATGATATTAAAAGGACATAGTTTAGATAATGGTATGCACGATTGAAAATAACTATTAAGAAACAATGGAAAACTTTGAAAAGAAATA
>VDFB02187952.1:0-26767 GCA_007258455.2 Sequoia sempervirens | reverse complement strand
TTATACAGACTTGAACATCTGCTAAAAGAAAATTTAACACCTGAAAAATATATAAACAATATATATCTGCTGATTGGTTGATTCTAACATCAACAAATCATATTTTCCTGTAGGTACAGGTAAGATTTGAATTTGGAATTCAAAATTAATTAATGGTCAATACATTGAAACATTGTGCAAATATTAGCTGGACGGGCTAAGGATTTAACTGTATAAGAGTCTTGCATTAGCTCATTTGGTGAAAAGAGTGCTAAATTTTTGAATTTAGATTATTATAACTTGCAGTGATTTAATAATCCCCAAAGATTTTGTCAATTCAAGACAACTTGAAACAGCATAGCATTACACAGAGTTTTGAGAAGTTTATACCATTGTCAAAGCATGAGTACATACATTATCTCTATCAGTGTGCCCCAGTATATATTTTTAACACGATCCCTTAATCAACTATAAATTTTTGTTATATTGTCATTAAATGCTTTGCATAGTTTCCTAGAAAATATCAACACTCGAGTACAGCTGAATACTAAAAAAGAGTGACAATGCAGGGAAAAAGAGCTAAACAAATGGAAGTTTCTGCAAATGGCCTCTAGTTCTTTATTGCAATAAGATACATATTTATATTAATTGGAACAACTAGTTCAACCCAAACCTTAAAATCGTGTGGTAAGCACACAATGATAAGCTAAACAAGAAAGCCAGTGGAGTCCAATATAGGTGGAGTACAATTATTTTTTCCTATGAAAAGTACGCTTGTTTAAAGATTATACTTCTGAAAAATAAGGGTTGCACTAAAACGGACCAAAGCTTACGGTATACCAATTGTAATATTACTGTCTATAAAGGCATGGATGTTAAACTACTATTTAGCCAGACAATTAATAATCAAAGTTGGAACAAAACAAAATGCTTCAACAGTCAGGAATAATACTTGCTCCTGGAGCCACAGATTACATTAAATATTTAAGTTGTACTGATTTGACTACTGGGAGAACTGCTGGTTCAACCACAACACTCTGAGCCTGAAGTCGCAAGTATTCACAGATCTCTTTTCTATAGCGCTCTTCTTCTTGTATACCACGCTCTTGATAAGGCTGCCATAAAAAACAAATTAGTATAAACTCAATATAAACATTTTGTATATATGGTTATAAGTAAAACACTAATTTTGTCATTTACATACAAGTTTTTCATTCTCATAGCCAGTTCTGTTCCGCCTTGGCGCATTAGGATCCTTCCTAATCATTGGTTTCTTTTTCCGCCCTACGTTCAGTCTGATGTTCCGTGACAGAGGCTTTGAGCTCATTACCCATGCTATTCATAAAGAGAGATACAATTGCATGTTGTGGTAAAGTGCTGGGAGGAACATTGTACAAAACACCCCTCATTCTCTCTGTCCCAACTGTCACATTGACTAGGTAACCATGCTCAAATTTTCCATCAACACAGCCAGTAACAATACTTCCAATAGGTAATGTTGGGTAAACTGCATCAAAGTTGCATTTATGATTAAATTTATTAATATGCACAAAGGTTTACAGTAATAATACGAAGGGAAGTCCCTAATCAATGAATTATTTAAAATATTCGTTACAAGCAAGGACCTCCAAGTGTTAGAACTATCTAGTAATTTCTACTACCTCCATCCGCTTCAATTGTTTGCATTAAATTCGCCATCTTCACCAGCGTCCGCAATAAGTTCTTCATCTAGAAATGTTGATAGTCAAAGTCTAGGTTGTTCTTCCACCGTCTGCATTAAAACCTCTTCATCTAGAAATTTCGGTGATAACGCGAGTAAGGGAAATTCCAGAGTCTTATGTATTTTTCTTAAACCTCTATAAAAGGAGGTAGATGTAACCGTTTCCTGCAAGCAATAAAAATCAATTTTATTGTGTCGTAGCACATTCTCTTCTATGTTCTGTTTTGCCTCTGCCCACATCATAGTGGTATCAGAGCAGGTCGTTGGGAGAGCCAGGAATATTGTGGAGTGCAAAGATTGTTGTGCAGAAGTCAAAAGAAGAGGATTGCTGTCTGAAGCTGAATACTGAAGATTTATAAAGGCTGCAGCCTTAAGAGGAGTTAAGCCAATCACTGTCTATAGCAATGAAAGGGAGATTGTTGTTTTATGAAGAAACTACAAAATCGTTGTAAAAGGTGAACAGAGGTAATGATATGAGCATTAGCTTAAGAATTTATGAAGGTTTTTTGTTCGCATTATTACAAAAAGGATTGTGATAGAAAATCTGTGTTACTATAGTTAGTTGGGGTTTGAAGTATTTTTTTGAAAAAGATTGTATTTTGTTAAAAAAAAAAAATGGCATTAGGCATGTATCAACAACCTATGATTCCAATATTTTCTGGCAAGAATTATGATAATTGGGCTTTTAGAATGAAATTGACATTTGATTCATATGAGTTATCAGACATAGTTTTAAATGGTTATACTGAACCACAAGATGAATCTACTTTAAGTGCTGATGAAAAGAAAAAGCTTGATGAACATAGGAAAAAGAATAGAAGGGCTTTGTAGATAATTGGACAAGCATTGGATGATTCAGTTGTTGGAAGGATTAAACCAGCCATTACAGCCAAGCAAGCATGGGACATTCTAGAGACAACATATCAAGGTACTAGTAAGGTAAAAATTGTCAAACTACAAGCACTTAGAAGAGAATTTGAAAATTTGCAAATGAAAGATTCTGAATCAATAGACCAATTCACTTATCATGTTACAAATTTGGTTAATCAAATAAGGAAAAATGGTGATGAGCTAATAGATCAAAAGGTTGTAGTAAAAGTTTTAAGAAGTTTGCCTAGAAACTTTGATGCAATTGTTGTGGTAATTGAGGAATGTAAGGATTTGACTACATATTCTATGGATGAGTTGGTTGGTTCTTTCAAAAATTATGAAGACAGGTTGAATAGAAATTACAATACCTCATTGCAAAATGCATTCAAAACACAAATGACATTTGGCAGAGGCAGAGGAAGAGGAAATCCTAGATTTAGAGGAAGAGGAAGAGGAAGATATAATTACCAAAGAGAAGAAAGGAGGAGTCCAGATCCAGGAGGAAGGAGAAATCAAAGTTTCAACTCAAAAGGACGCAATAAAAATCAGGCACCACAAAGGTATGATAAGTCTAATGTTCAATGTTATTATTGCAAGAAGTATGGTCACTTGGCAAATGAATATCGAAAGAAACAAGCAGATATGGGAAAACAAGATGCAAATTTCTTTAAGAGTAGTTCTGAGACATTGTTTATTACTTGTAATGTAGCTCAAAAAAGTACGAGTAACATTTGGTTTCTTGATAGTGCTTGTAGTAATCATATGACTGGAAATAAAGAGTTGTTTGAGAATTTGGATACTTCAATTAAATCGGAAATTAAATTGGGTAATGATAACATAGTGGAAGTCATGGGAAAAGGCGAAATTAATGTAATAACAAAATTTGGTAAAAAAACTATTCCTGATGTTTATTTTGTACCCAGTTTGAAGCATAATCTCATAAGTGTGAGACAACTCACCCAAAATGGCTATAGAGTTTCTTTTGAAAACAATGTGTGCACTATATTTGATATTTCTCCTAGTAACATGGTGATTGCCAAGATTGAAATGACAAACAACAGAATGTTCCCACTTCTCATAAAAAGTGAAATGATGGAGGACATTGGAGCAAGTTTCAAGGCATCAAGTCAAGATCAAGCATGGAAATGGCATTTAAGGTATGGCCATCTAAACTTCAAAGGATTATGTTTGTTGCAAAGGAAGAATATGGTAAGAGGTTTACCCTCCATTGAAGCACCATTGAGTACATGTGAAAGTTGTATTTTGGCTAAGCAACACAGAGAGAGTTTTCCAAAATAAATGTCATATAGAGCTTGGGCACCTTTAGAAATTGTCCATACAGATTTATGTGGACCAATGCAAACCGCATCATTAAGGGGGGGCATTTATTTTCTAACATTCATTGATGACTTTAGTAGAAAAGCATGGGTTTATTTTCTTAAATACAAATCTGAAACATTTGGTAAGTTCAAGCAATTCAACGCATTGGTTGAGAAACAGAGTGGCCTATCCATCAAGGTATTGAGATCAGATAGAGGAGGAGAATACAAGTCAAATGAGTTTTTGAATTATTGCAAGTATCATGGAATAAAGACGCAATTCACTACAAGTTACACGCCCCAGTAGAATGGTGCCATAGAAAGGAAGAATCGAACAATAATGGAGATGGCAAGTAGCATGTTGAAAGGTAAGAATCTACCTAATGAGTATTGGGCTGAAGCAGTTGCTTGTGCAATTTATATCTTAAATAGGAGTCCAACAAAGATTGTGAGGGACATGATTCCACAACAAGCATGGAGTGGTAAGCATCATGGTGTTTCTCATTTTAGAGTATTTGGTTATATTGCATATGCACATGTGCCTAAAGAAACAAGGAGTAAATTGGATGATAAAAGTGAAAAATGCATTTTTATTGGTTATGATGAGCAATCTAAGGCATATAAGTTGTTTAATCCTATAACTAAGAAAGTCATTGTAAGTAGAGATGTCATATTCAATGAAGAAGAATCTTGGGATGGCAATATAGACAAGACAATTGTAGGTACAAGAACAATACCATATGGAGAACAAGAAGAAAAAGGTCAACAAGAACAAGGAGGAACACCATCAAGAAGCCAACAAGGAGAAAACTCACAAAGGCAAGATGAGCAAGGAGAATCATCAAGTCCACAAGTAAGTAATGACTCAAATCCTACACCTATAAGACCAAGGCTTAAAAGCAAGAAAACTAGAAGTTTGCAAGAAATTTATGATCAAGGAGATAAGATAGATTTGTAATCAAATTTTGCTTTGTTTGCTCAAGATCCTATATATTTTGAAGATGCAATTAAGGAAGAACATTGGATTAATGCATTGAATGATGAAATGGAATCTATTGAGAAAAATGATACGTGGGATCTACTTGATTTACCTAAGGATAAAGAATGCATAGGAGTGAAATGCGTTTATAAAACTAAGTATAAGGCAAATGGAGAAGTTGACAAATATAAGGCAAGAGTAGTAGCTAAGGGATTTGCACAAGAATATGGAGTTGATTATAATGAAACATTTGCACCCGTAGCAAGACTTGATACTATTAGAATGGTACTGGCTATTGCAGCCCAAAACAATTGGAAGGTTTATCAAATGGATGTCAAATCAGATTTCTTGAATGGGTATTTAGAAGAAGAGGTGTATGTGCAGCAGCCGCTAGGATATGAAATAAAATGTTATGAAAACAAAATTTACAAGTTGAAGAAGGCACTTTATGGATTAAAGCAAGCACCAAGAGTGTGGTATAGTAGGATAGATTCATACATGATAAAGAATGAATTTAGCAAAAGCACTAGTGAACCTACACTATACACCAAAGTCAATGAACATGGTCAAATTTTGATTGTTTGCTTATATGTTGATGATTTGATCTTTACAGGTATTCTTTCTATTGACATGTTTAAATCAGCAACGAAAAAGGAATTTGAGATGACAGATTTGGGTTTGATGAAATATTTTCTTGGCATTGAAGTCACACAGAATGATAAGGGCATTTTCATTTGTCAAAGTAAATATGCAAAATATGTTTTGAGGAGGTTTAGATTGATAAATTGCAGTCCAGTTTCTACTCCTGTGGCAATAGGAACAAAACTAAGTAGAGAAGATAATGAAATGGATTATAATTCAACTATATTTAGAAAATTGGTTGGTAGTTTGATGTATCTGACAACAACTAGGCCAGATATAATGTATGGAGTTAGTTTGATTTCTATATTCATGGATGCACCAAAAAAATTCACATTGGCAAGCAGGAAAAAGGTTATTAAGGTACATTGCAGGAACTATGAATCATGGTATATTGTATTCTACTTCAGATAATTTTTAGTTGGTTGGATACACAGATAGTGATTTTGCAGGCAGTATTGATGACAGAAACAGTACATCTAGATATGCATTTCACCTTGGAATAGGAGTTGTGGCATGGGCATCAAAGAAACAACCAATAGTGACAATCTCATCAGCAGAAGCAGAGTATGTAGCAGGTACATTAGCAGCATGTCAAGTAGTTTGGATGCGAAGAATCTTGAAGGATTTAATGCATGAGCAAGAGGAGCCTACTACAATCTATTGTGACAACAAGTCCACCATTGCACTATTAAAGAATCATGTTTTTCACAAAAGGACAAAGCACATTGACACTAGATATCACTTCATTCAAGAATTGGTCAATAATGGAGAACTCAACCTACAACATTGTAGATCAAATGAGCAACTTGCAGACATATTCACAAAGGTGTTAGCACAAGAACAATTTGAATATTTGAGAGAAATATATTGGGCATTGTAAATATTGATGTAATTAGTTGTTGACAGTAGAAATTAGGGGGGAGTGTTAGAACTATCTAGTAATTTCTACCGCCTCCATCCCCTTCAACTGTTTGCATTAAATACTCCATCTTCACCAGCATCCGCAATAAGTTCTTCATAAAGAAATGTCGATAGTCAAAGTCTAGGTTCTTCTTCCACCATCTACATTAAAAACTCTTCATCTAGAAATTTCGGTGATAACATGAGTAAGGGAAATTCTAGAGTCTTCTGTATTTTTTTGAAACCTCTATAAAAGGAGGTAGATGTAACTTTTTCCTGCAAGCAATAAAAATCAAGTTTATTGTGCCGTAGCACATTCTCCTCTATGTTTTTTTTTGCCTTTGCCCACAAAGATTTCATTCTATGATAGAAAATCTCAACAAAGATTTCATTCTATGATAGAAAATCCATAACAAAGATTTCATTCTATGATAGAAAATCTCAACAAATATTTCATTCTATGATAGAAAATCCATAACAAAGATTTCATTCTATGATAGAAAATCTCAACAAATATTTCGTTTTGTAGAATAGGGTAGAATCAACGAAAAAGGTATCGATCAAAAGTATCAACCATCAAATATATTGAAAACAAACCCTAAGACCCTAATCTCAACAAGGATTTCATTTTGTCGAATAGGGTTATGGGTATTTAAAAGATTTTTTTGAGGTAAAATAAAATAGTACTAATAAGCTATTCCAATTTATAGTATAGATGTAATGACAGAAAAATCTCACAAGGAATTCATTATGTAGAATAAGGTTATAAGTATTTGAAATATTTTTCAACTAAAAGTGTACTTTTATATTTTCCCTTATGAGTTTAATAATCTATTCTAATTTATAGTATTGTTGTAATTACAGAAAATCTCAACAAGAATGTCATTCTGTAGAATAGGGTAGAATCAAGGGAAAAGGCATGAATCAATAGAATCAACCATCAAATACGTAAAACTCAAACCCGAGGACCCTAATCCAACAATGAAGCACAAATGAACATAGAAATATAAAATGATAAAATAATATTACCAACAATCTCTATGCCATGGTTAAATCACCTTCATTGCTCTTCTCCATTTTACTCTATATCAAAGATAGTGGTTGCGGTTGTCTAATTAACATCATTTCCTAGAATAATTATCATTATGATGAAACTAAGTAAGTATTGTATCCATAAACAGTTTAACAATATTTAACATATCTATGCAATTCAAAATTGAAGTAGAAATAGTCTATATCTACCATGGTTAGTCCTTCCTACTGATTTATAAATAACATCTAGATTAAATATATTTTAAAAGAGAACACTTTGATCTATACTTAAATTAGGATTGGTTACTTCTAAGGTGTGACTACCTCACTAATTAGATTATGCTAGGTTGTAAATGAAATTTGCATGCTCAGGCATATTTGATAGCAGCATTCAGAGATTAGTGCAGTCTAGAGCCAAACAGATAGGGTATGGAGGATGTTTATTTGCAGGAATTTGATCTTAATGCATTTGATGCTATTCATCTATTATCTTTCCGTTCTTATATTTAGAAAAGGCCAAATATTAATGCTAGTGAGAGTTTCACGTGAGTCGCTATATTCCTCTAAGTGATCTTTGATTTCCTTCTTACTTTTTCTTCTTTCACACGATGATCTCTTGATTGACCATTTGTGTTCCTATTTCTATTGTATGGTAAATAATGACTCTTAGCAAGACGTGTATTTGTGAAAAAAGTGTATCTTCATGGTTTCATTATATGGCTTAATTGAAATTGATTAAGGTTTAACAAACTGTAGAATACATATATCATCCTAAAGAAATCGTGTAACATGAGTGTAGAAATATAATATTATTTTATGAATAAATTGTCTAATGTGAAATATGCACATATATGTTTTTTATTAATTTCTCCCTTTTGATCGATTTATCTTTCACGCTGGGCATATGAAACCTCCCCAACAAGATAGACCCTTGAGCGTGAGAAGGGAGATGGGAGATCACAAGCTTGTGATGACACTATTTTTGCAGGAACGCGAGGAGAAAAACTAGTAGAGTGCCAACGTTAGAGCTTCAACAATCGAGAAAGTGTTGTGAAATGAAGTGTGGATTGCTTAAGAGAGACAAATTGAGTGTCTAGAGAAAGAAGAAGTTGGATTGAATGAAAAGGATAGATATTTGAAGGCGAATAGAAGCCCAAAAGAGCCATTCAAGCTCATTCAAGGGCACAAGGGTGATACTCTTCATCGCTAATGGAGAAGTGTAATGCGTCTACAAATTCTAGAGGTGGGAATCGTGTTAGGACGGCAACATGTTGCACAAACATCTGTTTGTCGCGCTAGTGTCTCCAAAAAAATCCCCCCATCGTCACTACACACCGTCGCCAAGTGGATGGAAAGTAGATGGATGAGGTGCAATAGCATTTTTGGGTTTGATTTTCCTATGGTAAGGGTGTAAATCGGGAATTTACATGCGGTGTAAATTCTCTTCTCTTGCCGAACTATTCACAAAATCCTCCCACTAGATTAATTAATTGGTTGATTTAGGCTAATTAATCTCCATTACCTTACCCTCCAATGTTTAATTTTACTTTATCCCTTAATCGTTGTCTATTTAATCATAGTCATTGAAATTGAGCACATGGATCACAATCTAAACTTGTCATCATGTGACAAGTATCCCTCCCACCTTTTTCCTTTCATATACGAAAGGATGCAAAAGTCTACATTTTTAGAATTGGGAAAAAGGGCATGCGTACCCCCCAACTGTACACAGCTGCGTAATATCGTTTGTGTTGGTACCTACAGTGTAAGAATTATTCCTTAGTTTTTGAAAATAACTTCTTAAAATAGTTACACATCCATTTTTTAATTTATTTTTTATAGCATCAATTGTGATGGTACTTACAGTGTAAGAATTAGTCCGTAGTTTCTTAAAAGGGGAGATGATTGATCCTAGAGTCTAAGAATTAGTCTGTAGTTTCTTAAAAGGGGAGATGGCTGATCTGATAATTCATAATTGAATGAAATGCATTTTTTAGATTTAAAAATCCATAAATTATGTGATATCGTATCAACACACAAACAAAACATATAAAAAAGAAGCATATTGAAGTGGCATCATTAATTATAAGCAAGGATCTTATTATGTAAGCTACTGTAAAAAACTGTTATTTGAAATTACCATTTATTAATTTGAGAGGTAACACATTAAAGTGCTCAACTATTAGGAAGGTCATCTCGAGTATGAATACATTTTCAAACAATACAAGATATTTTATTATTTGAATTGTAATTTTTACAAATTTGAAAAGGACCCACCAATCCAACACTCTCATTCAATAAATTTATGAGGTGCAATGTAAATAAATCAAATTTTACCATGACTGATAGGTGCATGCGCCAGAACTACACTTTTCATTTCTAACACCTAATCATTTGCAGTAATAAATTTAAAATATGGAAAAATAAAATAAAATTATATCATGCTTGATTTTTTTTTTTTATATGACTTGTTCTGAAGACGCTTTAAATATTAGTTTTGGGAGTATGTCTAATAGTTTTTTTTTTTTTTTAAATCCAATTTACAATTACTCTTAAAATTGAAGATTAGGCAAGAAATAACCCTCTAAACTTGTAGAGGCAATTCAATGACGGGCTCATCAAGCACCAATGGGTTACATTATCTTCTTATAATTGTTTCTTTTTTGTGGATACAATTTTAAAGATTTTATAACACCGGAAAAACTACCACATATAGAAAAGGATTGAATATTACTAGACTTGGCAGCTTTGACATTAGGATACACTTTGTTGATTTATAATTTGAAAAGTAGTCAGCATTCAATTTTTTCAGACCGTCACCTGTAAAGGATAATTCAAAGCTTTCATATTCCGTGTACTGCCACACTCGAATAGCTTTGAAATTCGACATCATATTTAAAAAGCTTCCCTCAAATGTAAAATGTGCTTCAAATGTGTGGTTTGAGTTCAGAGCAGTACTATATCATCTAAGATTCTAGGCAATCATTATACAGACTTGAACATCTGCTAAAAGAAAATTTAACACCTGAAAAATATATAAACAATATATAGCTGCTGATTGGTTGATTCTAACATCAACAGATCATATTTTCCTGTAGGTACAGGTAAGATTTGGAATTCAAAATTAATTAATGGTCAATACATTGAAACATTGTGCAAATATTAGCTGGACGGGCTAAGGATTTAACTGTATAAGAGTCTTGCATTAGCTCATTTGGTGAAAAGAGTGCTAAATTTTTGAATTTAGATTATTATAACTTGTAGTGATTTAATAATCCCCAAAGATTTTGTCAATTCAAGACAACTTGAAACAGCATAGCATTACACAGAGTTTTAAGAAGTTTATAGCATTGTCAAACCATGAGAACATACATTATCTCTATCATTGTGCCCCAGTATATATTTTTAACACGATCCCTTAATCAACTATAAATTTTTGTTATATTGTCATTAAATGCTTTGCATAGTTTCCTAGAAAATATGAACACTCGAGTACAGTTGAATACTAAAAAAAGAGTGACAATGCAGGGAAAAAGAGCTAAACAAATGGAAGTTTCTGCAAATGGCCTCTAGTTCTTTATTGCAATAAGATACATAATTTATATTATATAAATTGAAACAACTAGTTCAACCCAAACCTTAAATCGTGTGGTAAGCACACAATGATAAGCTAAACAAGAAAGCCAGTGGAGTCCAATATAGGTGGAGTACAATTATTTTTTCCTATGAAAAGTACGCTTGTTTAAAGATTATACTTCTGAAAAATAAGGGTTGCACTAAAACGGAGCAAATCTTACGGTATACCTATTGTAATATTACTGTCTATAAAGGCATGGGTGTTAAACTACTATTTAGCCAGACAATTAATAATCGAAGTTGGAACAAAACAAAATGCTTCAACAGTCAGGAATAATACTTGCTCACGAAGCCACAGATTGCATTAAATATTTGAGTTGTACTGATTTGACTACTGGGAGAACTGCTGGTTTCAACCACAACACTTTGACCCTGAAGTCGCAAGTATTCACAGATATCTTTTCTATAGCGCTCTTTTTCTTATATACCACGCTCTTGATAAGGCTGCCATAAAAAACAAATTAATATAAACACAATATAAACATTTTGTATATATGGTTATAAGTAAAACACTAATTTTGTCATCTACATACAAGTTTTTCATTCTCATAGCCAGTTCTGTTCCGCCTTGGTGCATTAGGATCCTCCCTAATCATTGGTTTCTTTTTCCGCCTACGTTCAATCTGATGTTCCGTGACAGAGGCTTTGAGCTCATTACCCATGCTATTCATAAAGGGAGATACAATTGCATGTTGTGGTAAAGTGCTGGGAGGAACATGGTACAAAACACCCCTCATTCTCTCTGTCCCAACTGTCGCATTGACTAGGTAACCATGCTCAAATTTTCCATCAACACAGCCAGTAACAATACTTCCAATAGATAATGTTGGGTAAACTACATCAAAGTTGCATTTATGATTAAATTTATTAATATGCACAAATGTTTACAATAATAATACAAAGGGAAGTCCCTAATCAATGTATTATTTAAAATATTCGTTACAAGCAAGGACCTCCAAGTGCTTGGGCAGAATCAATCTTCTGCTTTTTCATATCTACGGATCCAGAAAACAACTGGCCACATTGGAACAGATTTTTACGAGGGCCAGTTGTTTTCTGGATACGTGGAAGAAGCACGAATATCCCTCCAGATATTAAACAAGTGAGCGAGCTGGCCGGGAAAGTAGAGGAGAAGCAGCAGGCTTTGATCTGGTGCTCCAGATACTTCTATCATTCTGTAGTGCTATCAGGCTCAGATCTGCCATTCCAGATAGGAGAAGAAACTACTTAGAGAAAGAAGTTGAAGGGATGGAAGATAAATCTGAGAAGGAAGTTGAAGGGATGGAAGATAAATCTGGGAAGGAACTTGGAAAGATGGCAGATAACCCTAATAGCATAACTCGACAGAGACACACAGTACCATTGGACCCTGAGGGTACTACAGTAGTTTCATGGACGCTCTTGACAAATCAATCCCAACAACAGAATGATTCTGATGATTCCCTAGATGATTCGGAGTTAGATGAATCCGACCACAGCAAATTCTACATGAAAGGGAGAGAGGTGATGCAATGTAGGGGACTTGATGGAGAGTGCAACTCTGAGAGTTTTCATGAACAATGTAGCTAAAAGACAAGCCGCCGCTAGAGGGCTATTGCTACGAAGTTGAATTGTAGGAACAATCATTAACATTTTACTCCAATGTTCATGTTGAAATGCTTCAGATTCATAGAGCTGAATTCAATCGTATAATCTTGATTTTAATTACTAAAGTTGTGCTGCAATTTGACTTAAATAGTACTAATAAGCTATTCCAATTTATAGTATAGATGTAATGACAGAAAAATCTCACAAGGAATTCATTATGTAGAATAAGGTTATAAGTATTTGAAATATTTTTGAGCTAAAAGTGTACTTTTATATTTTCCCTTATGAGTTTAATAATCTATTCTAATTTATAGTATTGTTGTAATTACAAAAAATCTCAACAAGAATGTCATTTTGTAGAATAGGGTAGAATCAAGGGAAAATGCATGAATCAATAGAATCAACCATCAAATACGTAAAACTCAAACCCTAGGACCCTAATCCAACAATGAAGCACAAATGAACATAGAAATATAAAATGATAAAATAATATTACCAACAATCTCTATGCCATGGTTAAATCACCTTCATTGCTCTTCTCCATTTTACTCTATATCAAAGATAGTGGTTGCGTTGTCTAATTAACATCATTTCCTAGAATAATTATCATTATGATGAAACTAAGTAAGTATTGTATCCATAAACAGTTTAACAATATTTAACATATCTATGCAATTCAAAATTGAAGTAGAAATAGTCTATATCTACCATGGTTAGTCCTTCTGACTCATTTATAAATAACATCTAAATTAAATGTATGTTAAAAGAGAACACTTTGATTTGTACTTAAATTAGGATTGGTTACTTCTAAGGTGAGATTATGCTAGGCTGTAAATGAAATTTGCATGCTCAGGCATATTTGATAGCAGCATTAAGAGATTAGTGCAGTCTAGAGCCAAACAAATAGGGAATAGAGGATTTTTATTTGTAGGAATTTGATCTTAATGCATTTGATACTATTCATCTATTATCTTTCTATTCTTATATTTAAAAAAGGAAAAATATTAATGCAAGTGAGAGTTTCACGTGAGTCGCTATATTCCTCTAAGTGAGCTTTGATTTCCTTCTTACTTTTTCTTCTTTCACACGATGATCTCTTGATTGACCATTTGTGTTCCTATTTCTATTGTATGGTAAATAATGACTCTTAGCAAGACGTGTATTTGTGAAAAAAGTGTATCTTCATGGTTTCATTATATGGCTTGATTGAAATTGATTAAGGTTTAACAAAGTGTAGAATACATATATCATCCTAAAGAAATCGTGTAACATGAGTGTAGAAATATAATATTATTTTATGAATAAATTGTCTAATGTGAAATATGCACATATATGTTTTTCATTAATTTCTCCCCTTTGATCGATTTGTCTTTCACGCTGGGCATATGAAACCTCCCCAACAAGATAGACCCTTGAGCATGAGAAGGGAGATGGGAGATCACAAGCTTGTGATGACACTATTTTCGCAGGAATGCGAGGAGAAAAACTAGTAGAGTGCCAATGTTAGAGCTTCAGCAATCGAGAAAGTGTTGTGAAATGAAATGTGGATTGCTTAAGAGAGACAAATTGAGTGTCTAGAGAAAGAAAAAGTTGGATTGAATGAAAAAGATAGATATTTGAAGGCGAATAGAAACCCAAAAGAGCCATTCAAGCTCATTCAAGGGCACAAGGGTGATACTCTTCATCGCCAATGGAGAAGTGTAATGCCTCTACAAATTCTAGAGGTGGGAATCGTGTTAGGACGGCAACATGTTGCACAAACATCTCTTTGTCGCGCTAGTGTCTCCAAAAAAATCCCCCCATCATCACTACACACCGCCGCCAAGTGGATGGAAAGCAGATGGATGAGGTGCAATAGCATTTTTGGGTTTGTTTTTCCTATGGTAAGGGTGTAAATCGGGAATTTACATGCGGTGTAAATTCTCTTCTCTTTCTGAACTATTCACAAAATCCTCCGACTAAATTAATTAATTGGTTGATTTAGGCTAATTAATCTCCATTACCTTACCCTCCAATGTTTAATTTTACTTTATCCCTTAATCGTTGTCTATTTAATCATAGTCATTGAAATTGAGCACATGGATCACAATCTAAACTTGTCATCATGTGACAAATATCCCTCCCACCTTTTTCCTCTCATATACGAAAGGATGCAAAAGTCTACATTTTTAGAATTGGGAAAAAGGGCATGCGTACACCCCAACTGTACATAGCTGCGTAATATCGTTTGTGTTGGTACCTACAGTGTAAGAATTATTCCTTAGTTTTTGAAAATAACTTCTTAAAATAGTTACACATCCATTTTTTTATTTATTTTTTATAACATCGATTGTGATGGTACTTAGAGTGTAAGAATTAGTCCTAGTTTCTTAAAAGCGGAGATGGTTGATCTGATAATTCATAATTGAATGAAATGCATTTTTTAGATTTAAAAATCCATAAATTATGTGATATCGTATCAACACACAAACAAAACATATAAAAAAAAAGCATACTGAAGTGGCATCATTTGATGATGTGAACCTCAACTTTAATTATAAGCAAGGATCTTATTATGTAAGCTACTATAAAAAACTATTATTTGAAATTACCATTTATTAATTTGAGAGGTACAACATTAAAGTGCTCAACTATTAGGCAGGTCATCTCGAGTATGAATACATTTTCAAACAATACAAGATATTTTATTATTTGAATTGTAATTTTTACAAATTTGAAAAGGACCCACCAATCAGACACTCTCATTCAATAAATTTATGAGGTGCAATGTAAATAAATGATATTTTACCATGACTGATAGGTGCATGCGCCAGAACTACACTTTTCATTTCTAACACCTAATCATTTGCAGTAATAAATTTAAAATATGGAAAAAAAAAAATTTAAATCATGGTTGATTTGTTATTTTTTTTTTATATGACTTGTTCTGAAGACGCTTTAAATATTAGTTTTGGGAGTATGTCTAATAGTTTTTTTTTTTTTTTAAATCCAATTTACAATTACTCTTAAAATTGAAGATTAGGCAAGAAATAACCCTCTAAAATTGTAGAGGCAATTCAATGACGGGCTCATCAAGCAACAATGGGTTACATTATCTTCTTATAATTGTTTCTTTTTTGTGGATACAATTTTAAAGATTTTATAACACCGGAAAAACTACCACATATAGAAAAGGATTGAATATTACTAGACTTGGCAGCTTTGACATTAGGATACACTTTGTTGATTTATAATTTCAAAAGTAGTCAGCATTCAATTTTTTCAGACCGTCACCTGTAAAGGATAATTCAAAGCTTTCATATTCCGTGTACTGTCACACTGGAATAGCTTTGAAATTCGACATCATATTTAAAAAGCTTCCCTCAAATGTAAAATGTGCTTCAAATGTGTGGTTTGAGTTCAGAGCAGTACTATATCATCTAAGATTCTAGGCAATAATTATACAGACTTCAACATCTGCTAAATGAAAATTTAACACCTGAAAAATATATAAACAATATATAGCTGCTGATTGGTTGATTCTAACATTAACAGAACATATTTTCCTGTAGGTACAGGTAAGATTTGGAATTCAAAATTAATTAATGGTCAATACATTGAAACATTGTGCAAATATTAGCTGGACGGGCTAAGGATTTAACTGTATAAGAGTCTTGCATTAGCTCATTTGGTGAAAAGAGTGCTAAATTTTTGAATTTAGATTATTATAACTTGCAGTGATTTAATAATCCCCAAAGATTTTGTCAATTCAAGACAACTTGAAATAGCATAGCATTACACAGAGTTTTAAGAAGTTTATACCATTGTCAAACCATGAGAACATACATTATCTCTATCAGTGTGCCCCAGTATATATTTTTAACACGATCCCTTAATC
The DNA here is from genome assembly GCA_007258455.2 of Sequoia sempervirens. NCBI lineage: Eukaryota > Viridiplantae > Streptophyta > Pinopsida > Cupressales > Cupressaceae > Sequoia > Sequoia sempervirens. The sequence continues at coordinate 10,226 of VDFB02187952.1, read as the reverse complement.
AACTATAATTTTTTGTTATATTGTCATTAAATGCTTTGCATAGTTTCCTAGAAAATATGAACACTCGAGTACAGTTGAATACTAAAAAAAGAGTGACAATGCAGGGAAAAAGAGCTAAACAAATGGAAGTTTCTGCAAATGGCCTCTAGTTCTTTATCGCAATAAGATACATAATTTATATTAATTGAAACAACTAGTTCAACCCAAACCTTAAATCGTGTGGTAAGCACACAATGATAAGCTAAACAAGAAAGCCAGTGGAGTCTAATATAGGTGGAGTACAATTATTTTTTCCTATGAAAAGTACGCTTGTTTAAAGATTATACTTCTGAAAAATAAGGGTTGCACTAAAACGGAGCAAATCTTACGGTATACCTATTGTAATATTACTGTCTATAAAGGCATGGGTGTTAAACTACTATTTAGCCAGACAATTAATAATCAAAGTTGGAACAAAACAAAATGCTTCAACAGTCAGGAATAATACTTGCTCACGGAGCCACAGATTGCATTAAATATTTGAGTTGTACTGATTTGACTACTGGGAGAACTGCTGGTTTCAACCACAACACTTTGACCCTGAAGTCGCAAGTATTCACAGATATCTTTTCTATAGCGCTCTTTTTCTTATATACCACGCTCTTGATAAGGCTGCCATAAAAAACAAATTAATATAAACACAATATAAACATTTTGTATATATGGTTATAAGTAAAACACTAATTTTGTCATCTACATACAAGTTTTTCATTCTCATAGCCAGTTCTGTTCCGCCTTGGTGCATTAGGATCCTTCCTAATCATTGGTTTCTTTTTCCGCCTACGTTCAATCTGATGTTCCGTGACAGAGGCTTTGAGCTCATTACCCATGCTATTCATAAAGGGAGATACAATTGCATGTTGTGGTAAAGTGCTGGGAGGAACATGGTACAAAACACCCCTCATTCTCTCTGTCCCAACTGTCGCATTGACTAGGTAACCATGCTCAAATTTTCCATCAACACAGCCAGTAACAATACTTCCAATAGATAATGTTGGGTAAACTACATCAAAGTTGCATTTATGATTAAATTTATTAATATGCACAAATGTTTACAATAATAATACAAAGGGAAGTCCCTAATCAATGTATTATTTAAAATATTCGTTACAAGCAAGGACCTCCAAGTGCTTGGGCAGAATCAATCTTCTGCTTTTTCATATCTACGGATCCAGAAAACAACTGGCCACATTGGAACAGATTTTTACGAGGGCCAGTTGTTTTCTGGATACGTGGAAGAAGCACGAATATCCCTCCAGATATTAAACAAGTGAGCGAGCTGGCCGGGAAAGTAGAGGAGAAGCAGCAGGCTTTGATCTGGTGCTCCAGATACTTCTATCATTCTGTAGTGCTATCAGGCTCAGATCTGCCATTCCAGATAGGAGAAGAAACTACTTAGAGAAAGAAGTTGAAGGGATGGAAGATAAATCTGAGAAGGAAGTTGAAGGGATGGAAGATAAATCTGGGAAGGAACTTGGAAAGATGGCAGATAACCCTAATAGCATAACTCGACAGAGACACACAGTACCATTGGACCCTGAGGGTACTACAGTAGTTTCATGGACGCTCTTGACAAATCAATCCCAACAACAGAATGATTCTGATGATTCCCTAGATGATTCGGAGTTAGATGAATCCGACCACAGCAAATTCTACATGAAAGGGAGAGAGGTGATGCAATGTAGGGGACTTGATGGAGAGTGCAACTCTGAGAGTTTTCATGAACAATGTAGCTAAAAGACAAGCCGCCGCTAGAGGGCTATTGCTACAAAGTTGAATTGTAGGAACAATCATTAACATTTTACTCCAATGTTCATGTTGAAATGCTTCAGATTCATAGAGCTGAATTCAATCGTATAATCTTGATTTTAATTACTAAAGTTGTGCTGCAATTTGACTTAAATAGTACTAATAAGCTATTCCAATTTATAGTATAGATGTAATGACAGAAAAATCTCACAAGGAATTCATTATGTAGAATAAGGTTATAAGTATTTGAAATATTTTTGAGCTAAAAGTGTACTTTTATATTTTCCCTTATGAGTTTAATAATCTATTCTAATTTATAGTATTGTTGTAATTACAAAAAATCTCAACAAGAATGTCATTTTGTAGAATAGGGTAGAATCAAGGGAAAATGCATGAATCAATAGAATCAACCATCAAATACGTAAAACTCAAACCCTAGGACCCTAATCCAACAATGAAGCACAAATGAACATAGAAATATATAATGATAAAATAATATTACCAACAATCTCTATGCCATGGTTAAATCACCTTCATTGCTCTTCTCCATTTTACTCTATATCAAAGATAGTGGTTGCGATTGTCTAATTAACATCATTTCCTAGAATAATTATCATTATGATGAAACTAAGTAAGTATTGTATCCATAAACAGTTTAACAATATTTAACATATCTATGCAATTCAAAATTGAAGTAGAAATAGTCTATATCTACCATGGTTAGTCCTTCTTACTGATTTATAAATAACATCTAGATTAAATATATTTTAAAAGAGAACACTTTGATCTATACTTAAATTAGGATTGGTTACTTCTAAGGTGTGACTACCTCACTAATTAGATTATGCTAGGTTGTAAATGAAATTTGCATGCTCAGGCATATTTGATAGCAGCATTCAGAGATTAGTGTAGTCTAGAGCCAAACAGATAGGGTATGGAGGATGTTTATTTGCAGGAATTTGATCTTAATGCATTTGATGCTATTCATCTATTATCTTTCCGTTCTTATATTTAGAAAAGGCCAAATATTAATGCTAGTGAGAGTTTCACGTGAGTCGCTATATTCCTCTAAGTGATCTTTGATTTCCTTCTTACTTTTTCTTCTTTCACACGATGATCTCTTGATTGACCATTTGTGTTCCTATTTCTATTGTATGGTAAATAATGACTCTTAGCAAGACGTGTATTTGTGAAAAAAGTGTATCTTCATGGTTTCATTATATGGCTTAATTGAAATTGATTAAGGTTTAACAAAGTGTAGAATACATATATCATCCTAAAGAAATCGTGTAACATGAGTGTAGAAATATAATATTATTTTATGAATAAATTGTCTAATGTGAAATATGCACATATATGTTTTTTATTAATTTCTCCCTTTTGATCGATTTATCTTTCACGCTGGGCATATGAAACCTCCCCAACAAGATAGACCCTTGAGCGTGAGAAGGGAGATGGGAGATCACAAGCTTGTGATGACACTATTTTTGCAGGAACGCGAGGAGAAAAACTAGTAGAGTGCCAACGTTAGAGCTTCAACAATCGAGAAAGTGTTGTGAAATGAAGTGTGGATTGCTTAAGAGAGACAAATTGAGTGTCTAGAGAAAGAAGAAGTTGGATTGAATGAAAAGGATAGATATTTGAAGGCGAATAGAAGCCCAAAAGAGCCATTCAAGCTCATTCAAGGGCACAAGGGTGATACTCTTCATCGCTAATGGAGAAGTGTAATGCGTCTACAAATTCTAGAGGTGGGAATCGTGTTAGGACGGCAACATGTTGCACAAACATCTGTTTGTCGCGCTAGTGTCTCCAAAAAAATCCCCCCATCGTCACTACACACCGCCGCCAAGTGGATGGAAAGTAGATGGATGAGGTGCAATAGCATTTTTGGGTTTGATTTTCCTATGGTAAGGGTGTAAATCGGGAATTTACATGCGGTGTAAATTCTCTTCTCTTGCCGAACTATTCACAAAATCCTCCGACTAGATTAATTAATTGGTTGATTTAGGCTAATTAATCTCCATTACCTTACCCTCCAATGTTTAATTTTACTTTATCCCTTAATCGTTGTCTATTTAATCATAGTCATTGAAATTGAGCACATGGATCACAATCTAAACTTGTCATCATGTGACAAGTATCCCTCCCACCTTTTTCCTCTCATATACGAAAGGATGCAAAAGTCTACATTTTTAGAATTGGGAAAAAGGGCATGCGTACACCCCAACTGTACACAGCTGCGTAATATCGTTTGTGTTGGTACCTACAGTGTAAGAATTATTCCTTAGTTTTTGAAAATAACTTCTTAAAATAGTTACACATCCATTTTTTAATTTATTTTTTATAGCATCAATTGTGATGGTACTTACAGTGTAAGAATTAGTCCGTAGTTTCTTAAAAGGGGAGATGATTGATCCTAGAGTCTAAGAATTAGTCTGTAGTTTCTTAAAAGGGGAGATGGCTGATCTGATAATTCATAATTGAATGAAATGCATTTTTTAGATTTAAAAATCCATAAATTATGTGATATCGTATCAACACACAAACAAAACATATAAAAAAGAAGCATATTGAAGTGGCATCATTAATTATAAGCAAGGATCTTATTATGTAAGCTACTGTAAAAAACTGTTATTTGAAATTACCATTTATTAATTTGAGAGGTAACACATTAAAGTGCTCAACTATTAGGAAGGTCATCTCGAGTATGAATACATTTTCAAACAATACAAGATATTTTATTATTTGAATTGTAATTTTTACAAATTTGAAAAGGACCCACCAATCCAACACTCTCATTCAATAAATTTATGAGGTGCAATGTAAATAAATCAAATTTTACCATGACTGATAGGTGCATGCGCCAGAACTACACTTTTCATTTCTAACACCTAATCATTTGCAGTAATAAATTTAAAATATGGAAAAAAAAAAAAATTTAAATCATGCTTGATTTGTTATTTTTTTTTTATATGACTTGTTCTGAAGACACTTTAAATATTAGTTTTGGGAGTATGTCTAATAGTTTTTTTTTTTTTTAAATCCAATTTACAATTACTCTTAAAATTGAAGATTAGGCAAGAAATAACCCTCTAAAATTGTAGAGGCAATTCAATGACGGGCTCATCAAGCACCAATGGGTTACATTATCTTCTTATAATTGTTTCTTTTTTGTGGATACAATTTTAAAGATTTTATAACACCGGAAAAACTACCACATATAGAAAAGGATTGAATATTACTAGACTTGGCAGCTTTGACATTAGGATACACTTTGTTGATTTATAATTTGAAAAGTAGTCAGCATTCAATTTTTTCAGACCGTCACCTGTAAAGGATAATTCAAAGCTTTCATATTCCGTGTACTGCCACACTCGAATAGCTTTGAAATTCGACATCATATTTAAAAAGCTTCCCTCAAATGTAAAATGTGCTTCAAATGTGTGGTTTGAGTTCAGAGCAGTACTATATCATCTAAGATTCTAGGCAATCATTATACAGACTTGAACATCTGCTAAAAGAAAATTTAACACCTGAAAAATATATAAACAATATATAGCTGCTGATTGGTTGATTCTAACATCAACAGATCATATTTTCCTGTAGGTACAGGTAAGATTTGGAATTCAAAATTAATTAATGGTCAATACATTGAAACATTGTGCAAATATTAGCTGGACGGGCTAAGGATTTAACTGTATAAGAGTCTTGCATTAGCTCATTTGGTGAAAAGAGTGCTAAATTTTTGAATTTAGATTATTATAACTTGTAGTGATTTAATAATCCCCAAAGATTTTGTCAATTCAAGACAACTTGAAACAGCATAGCATTACACAGAGTTTTAAGAAGTTTATAGCATTGTCAAACCATGAGAACATACATTATCTCTATCATTGTGCCCCAGTATATATTTTTAACACGATCCCTTAATCAACTATAAATTTTTGTTATATTGTCATTAAATGCTTTGCATAGTTTCCTAGAAAATATGAACACTCGAGTACAGTTGAATACTAAAAAAAGAGTGACAATGCAGGGAAAAAGAGCTAAACAAATGGAAGTTTCTGCAAATGGCCTCTAGCTCTTTATTGCAATAAGATACATAATTTATATTATATAAATTCAAACAACTAGTTCAACCCAAACCTTAAATCGTGTGGTAAGCACACAATGATAAGCTAAACAAGAAAGCCAGTGGAGTCCAATATAGGTGGAGTAAAATTATTTTTTCCTATGAAAAGTACGCTTGTTTAAAGATTATACTTCTGAAAAATAAGGGTTGCACTAAAACGGAGCAAATCTTACGGTATACCTATTGTAATATTACTGTCTATAAAGGCATGGGTGTTAAACTACTATTTAGCCAGACAATTAATAATCGAAGTTGGAACAAAACAAAATGCTTCAACAGTCAGGAATAATACTTGCTCACGAAGCCACAGATTGCATTAAATATTTGAGTTGTACTGATTTGACTACAGGGAGAACTGCTGGTTTCAACCACAACACTTTGACCCTGAAGTCGCAAGTATTCACAGATATCTTTTCTATAGCGCTCTTTTTCTTATATACCACGCTCTTGATAAGGCTGCCATAAAAAACAAATTAATATAAACACAATATAAACATTTTGTATATATGGTTATAAGTAAAACACTAATTTTGTCATCTACATACAAGTTTTTCATTCTCATAGCCAGTTCTGTTCCGCCTTGGTGCATTAGGATCCTTCCTAATCATTGGTTTCTTTTTCCGCCTACGTTCAATCTGATGTTCCGTGACAGAGGCTTTGAGCTCATTACCCATGCTATTCATAAAGGGAGATACAATTGCATGGTGTGGTAAAGTGCTGGGAGGAACATGGTACAAAACACCCCTCATTCTCTCTGTCCCAACTGTCACATTGACTAGGTAACCATGCTCAAATTTTCCATCAACACAGCCAGTAACAATACTTCCAATAGATAATGTTGGGTAAACTACATCAAAGTTGCATTTATGATTAAATTTATTAATATGCACAAATGTTTACAATAATAATACAAAGGGAAGTCCCTAATCAATGTATTATTTAAAATATTCGTTACAAGCAAGGACCTCCAAGTGCTTGGGCAGAATCAATCTTCTGCTTTTTCATATCTACGGATCCAGAAAACAACTGGCCACATTGGAACAGATTTTTACGAGGGCCAGTTGTTTTCTGGATACGTGGAAGAAGCACGAATATCCCTCCAGATATTAAACAAGTGAGCGAGCTGGCCGGGAAAGTAGAGGAGAAGCAGCAGGCTTTGATCTGGTGCTCCAGATAGTTCTATCATTCTGTAGTGCTATCAGGCTCAGATCTGGCATTCCAGATAGGAGAAGAAACTACTTAGAGAAAGAAGTTGAAGGGATGGAAGATAAATCTGAGAAGGAAGTTGAAGGGATGGAAGATAAATCTGGGAAGGAACTTGGAAAGATGGCAGATAACCCTAATAGCATAACTCGACAGAGACACACAGTACCATTGGACCCTGAGGGTACTACAGTAGTTTCATGGACGCTCTTGACAAATCAATCCCAACAACAGAATGATTCTGATGATTCCCTAGATGATTCGGAGTTAGATGAATCCGACCACAGCAAATTCTACATGAAAGGGAGAGAGGTGATGCAATGTAGGGGACTTGATGGAGAGTGCAACTCTGAGAGTTTTCATGAACAATGTAGCTAAAAGACAAGCCGCCACTAGAGGGCTATTACTACAAAGTTGAATTGTAGGAACAATCATTAACATTTTACTCCAATGTTCATGTTGAAATGCTTCAGATTCATAGAGCTGAATTCAATCGTATAATCTTGATTTTAATTACTAAAGTTGTGCTGCAATTTGACTTAAATAGTACTAATAAGCTATTCCAATTTATAGTATAGATGTAATGACAGAAAAATCTCACAAGGAATTCATTATGTAGAATAAGGTTATAAGTATTTGAAATATTTTTGAGCTAAAAGTGTACTTTTATATTTTCCCTTATGAGTTTAATAATCTATTCTAATTTATAGTATTGTTGTAATTACAAAAAATCTCAACAAGAATGTCATTTTGTAGAATAGGGTAGAATCAAGGGAAAATGCATGAATCAATAGAATCAACCATCAAATACGTAAAACTCAAACCCTAGGACCCTAATCCAACAATGAAGCACAAATGAACATAGAAATATAAAATGATAAAATAATATTACCAACAATCTCTATGCCATGGTTAAATCACCTTCATTGCTCTTCTCCATTTTACTCTATATCAAAGATAGTGGTTGCGGTTGTCTAATTAACATCATTTCCTAGAATAATTATCATTATGATGAAACTAAGTAAGTATTGTATCCATAAACAGTTTAACAATATTTAACATATCTATGCAATTCAAAATTGAAGTAGAAATAGTCTATATCTACCATGGTTAGTCCTTCTTACTGATTTATAAATAACATCTAGATTAAATATATTTTAAAAGAGAACACTTTGATCTATACTTAAATTAGGATTGGTTACTTCTAAGGTGTGACTACCTCACTAATTAGATTATGCTAGGTTGTAAATGAAATTTGCATGCTCAGGCATATTTGATAGCAGCATTCAGAGATTAGTGTAGTCTAGAGCCAAACAGATAGGGTATGGAGGATGTTTATTTGCAGGAATTTGATCTTAATGCATTTGATGCTATTCATCTATTATCTTTCCGTTCTTATATTTAGAAAAGGCCAAATATTAATGCTAGTGAGAGTTTCACGTGAGTCGCTATATTCCTCTAAGTGATCTTTGATTTCCTTCTTACTTTTTCTTCTTTCACACGATGATCTCTTGATTGACCATTTGTGTTCCTATTTCTATTGTATGGTAAATAATGACTCTTAGCAAGACGTGTATTTGTGAAAAAAGTGTATCTTCATGGTTTCATTATATGGCTTAATTGAAATTGATTAAGGTTTAACAAAGTGTAGAATACATATATCATCCTAAAGAAATCGTGTAACATGAGTGTAGAAATATAATATTATTTTATGAATAAATTGTCTAATGTGAAATATGCACATATATGTTTTTTATTAATTTCTCCCTTTTGATCGATTTATCTTTCACGCTGGGCATATGAAACCTCCCCAACAAGATAGACCCTTGAGCGTGAGAAGGGAGATGGGAGATCACAAGCTTGTGATGACACTATTTTTGCAGGAACGCGAGGAGAAAAACTAGTAGAGTGCCAACGTTAGAGCTTCAACAATCGAGAAAGTGTTGTGAAATGAAGTGTGGATTGCTTAAGAGAGACAAATTGAGTGTCTAGAGAAAGAAGAAGTTGGATTGAATGAAAAGGATAGATATTTGAAGGCGAATAGAAGCCCAAAAGAGCCATTCAAGCTCATTCAAGGGCACAAGGGTGATACTCTTCATCGCCAATGGAGAAGTGTAATGCGTCTACAAATTCTAGAGGTGGGAATCGTGTTAGGACGGCAACATGTTGCACAAACATATGTTTGTCGTGCGAGTGTCTCCAAAAAAATCCCCCCATCGTCACTACACACCGCCGCCAAGTCGGTGGAAAGTAGATGGATGAGGTGCAATAGCATTTTTGGGTTTGATTTTCCTATGGTAAGGGTGTAAATACGGAATTTACATGCGGTGTAAATTCTCTTCTCTTGCCGAACTATTCACAAAATCCTCCGACTAAATTAATTAATTGGTTGATTTAGGCTAATTAATCTCCATTACCTTACCCTCCAATGTTTAATTTTACTTTATCCCTTAATCGTTGTCTATTTAATCATAGTCATTGAAATTGAGCACATGGATCACAATCTAAACTTGCCATCATGTGACAAGTATCCCTCCCACCTTTTTCCTCTCATATACAAAAGGATGCAAAAGTCTACATTTTTAGAATTGGGAAAAAGGGCTTGCATACACCCCAACTATACACAGCTGCGTAATATCATTTGTCTTGGTACCTACAGTGTAAGAATTATTCCTTAGTTTTTGAAAATAACTTCTTAAAATAGTTACACATCCATTTTTTAATTTATTTTTTATAGCATCAATTGTGATGGTACTTACAGTGTAAGAATTAGTCCGTAGTTTCTTAAAAGGGGAGATGATTGATCTTAGAGTCTAAGAATTAGTCTGTAGTTTCTTAAAAGGGGAGATGGTTGATCTGATAATTCATAATTGAATGAAATGCATTTTTTAGATTTAAAAATCCATAAATTATGTGATATCGTATCAACACACAAACAAAACATATAAAAAAGAAGCATATTGAAGTGGCATCATTAATTATAAGCAAGGATCTTATTATGTAAGCTACTGTAAAAAACTGTTATTTGAAATTACCATTTATTAATTTGAGAGGTAACACATTAAAGTGCTCAACTATTAGGCAGGTCATCTCGAGTATGAAT
>VDFB02187950.1:0-14852 GCA_007258455.2 Sequoia sempervirens | reverse complement strand
TCATAAACCAAAGTTTCAATAAAACTCCCAAGAGGGAACTTATAAATTCAAGAGAAACAAAATAAAGATAAATTGTAGCTACATTGCAACTTTCCAATCATAATTCAAAGGAAAAATTAAACAAGTCCTTGAGGCAAATCGGACTATATAAGAACTTCCAAATGGCTAAATAGCCTAAGTACATAAATGTAAAATTACACATTGCTGGCGCATAATAAAATAAAACATCAATCAAGGATTACAAATAATTCATATTTCAACAATAAAAAATTTGCACATTACAAGCACCACGTGACTTGATAAGCCACCTAAGGGGAGGAGGGGAATGGTGGTTCTCTAACCACATCATAAGTATTATAGCATGCAATAAATGGTGGTCCCTGACCACATAAATATGAATAACGGGTGGTCCTCGACCACATTAATATACATCACTGGTGGTCCCTGACCACATAAACATGAAGCACTGGTGGTCCCTGACCACATGAATATGAGTAACTGGTGGTCCCTGACCACATAAGTATGAATCACTGGTAGTCCATGTTATTCCATCCTTTACCCATGGGTTATAAACATCAAGGAATAGGTTTACACTATGAACCAACAAGTGTGGCTCTCATATGTGGGGGAGTAGGCCATGGTCAACGTCCATGGGAAGATTACAATGACTTGACATAGATCCTTTATCAGGATTAGGGACAACACCCTGAGCTCGTAATCTCCTGATGGTAGACCATGTGCCTCTCAACCCCTATTTACACTAGCTGGCATCACACTCCCATTAGGGGGGAACCAAACTCTAGGGGTACACATTTAACATAGAAATAAAACTAACACAAAGGAGCACATCACATTTCCTTTAATAGACACACGTATGCACTTAACACATTTATTTTAACTCACAACTAGCTAGCTTACATAAAGGCCATCACAAAGGGTACATATAGGGGATCACACTAGATGTCCACCACCCTTATCCCAAGTCAGATACCCTGTATCTCATACTTGGGGCACAACACATTTACTGGTTTTCACTTCACATAACAAAATACACTATGAAATTTTCCATATTGCATAACAAAATCAATGTACTTAAATACACTCCATTTTCTTTAGGTGAAATTCACTTTGCTTTTCAATTTTGTAAATCTCTACTCACTTTGCATATGTAAAAGAAATTACTAGTCAATGCACAACTGTAGCCTAGGTGGTACTCCATTTTCTTAGGCTTAACAGTACTTGGTATATCATACTTTTATCTTACTAATTCATTGTCAAACATCACATATAGGATCAAGATTGGTTTCCTATATTCATCCATATTGTTCTTCCTCTTTCATTCAACTATGTTTGTTATGTTCACTAACATAATGAATGTTTTCTACTCAATAATGAAGATAATCAACCATCTTCTTTTGAAACATTGTAATGCTGGCAAAGTGTTATGCTTCTACCACTCATAAATACAATGATAAAAACGTGGAATAGCAATTTTTCACGTAATTCATTAATTATATATAGATTTTATAGGGGCAATCTTTTCATTCTCATCACCTATTGACTCATTTTGTCTGGATAAAGTATAATCATATCATTTTTATATCCACAATTATTTCAACCTTTCTTTATATGTCCAGCTGGATAAAGTGCACAATTCCACATTGCTAAGCTTCCCTTGTATTTCGCCACACAATACTATATTTTCCTGTGAGTACCATAGCCATTGGTTACAGGAAGAACGGGAACATTAATGGGAGGCTCTCATAATGTAAATTTTCATTATCCTTTTGATGATTTCTGAATTTCTCGGAATCAATACCTTAATCACTTAAAACTTTTACATAATTCCTCACCCGGTTTATAAATTCAAACAATTAGACTTTTGCCCTCGAAATGTACACAACCTTAAAGGTCAACATCTAATTGAATATGTTATTACTTCCTATAAGACATTTATCCTTTCTTATTTTTGAACCATAAAGTCTTTAACTTTTAGCTCATCTATAAAGGAGGTAGTAATAGCACGTGTTCTAAATAATGTTTTAACTTCAACACACATTTAGATACAGTCTCTTCACAAAGTTTTTATGTTTAATTTCTAGAAGTTGTTTATATAATAGCTAATTTAATTTTCGACAAACTTAACTTAGTTTTTGTAGTTCTACTAAATTAACTAGGACTCTGTTTACTGGAAAAGGTGTTAGGATAACTTAAGGTTTAACCATTCAATTCAAGGTTAAATATGGTTTTTACCACTTTTAAAAATTAGATTTACTATGCATTGTAAGACTTTGATCCTTAGTTGGTGCCATCATACATGAAATTTATCCAACCAACCATAAAGTAAATTATTTGTTACTTCACGAGATTAACTCTTATACACTTGTGTGTAAATCAAGATCTTTGGGTATATGGATAAGATCTAGATATACCATGGTCCAAGATGTGCAAGATACAAATTCATGAGACATATTAATACCAATTTCTGAACAAGTCCTTAACTTAGGTTCAATAATCTATACCTTAAAGGTTTAATTTTAATCTTTGACAATGCTTTAAATCCCAAATGTATGGGGTGATCATATTGCACATAACACAAATTCTGAAGATCTTCTATGGTTTCACTCTTTTGGTTATTGTGATTTAATCAATTTAAGGGTTGTGGAGATATAATCTTATACAACCACAACCTTTAACACTTTAATCCCCCCCTTTTTTTTCTTTTTTTAGGTTCATATAATTCCTTCCTTTACCTAATGATACGTTTTCAAAATAATAATAATAATATATCTTCATTATATATTTGTACTAATGTTTCTATAAGCAAATATGTTTCTCCCAAAACAATCATAGCTTCAAGAAGTAGCATAATTATTGTATTTGAGAATTATAGACTTAGGACGCCAACAAAATAATGTTTATACACATCATGATGTCCTATAGCACTTTTCATGCACTTTGTAAAAAGATCTTGCTTCAAAAATTAAACTATACCTATTTAAGGCTTAAGAAAATTTAAATGTCAAAAGACTATATTAATGCCATAAACCTTATTAACTAGACTAATATGTGGCTCAAGTCATTCACCTCATTTACTTAAAACAAGGGACCATGTTTTATATTAAGTTTTTCGTAAAAGTTGAATGTAATCAATTCAATGCATGTTCAACCCATCTATAATGGTGATTTCTTGGCCAATGGGTACTTTACAATCTTATTTGGGTTGGATAAGTACGACTAGGTTCATGTTTACTACACCATTCAAGTCCCTTAGAGTTTTCCCTTATTAATATTTTATTCACAACACTTGAGTTGGTTTGCACATTATCCAAACACTCACAATAATTACTACTTAATTTATTCCCAGAGTTCCCTAGAGTTGCAACCTAGGGCTCTACACCATGCTATTATGCCCAAATTTTTGCTAAAAACAACCTTTTTTTTCTTTTGCAAGTTTCATGAGCCAATCCAATTAACACTCTTTAAGGTTAGAGGTGAAATGTTCATGATACCCACGCAACACTACTTAATTACCAGGAATTTAACACTATGGAGAATTGTTTACATTTGATGGGAATCAGCTGATAATCTACTAAATTATGTGTGGCTAAGGATCGAAATCCTCTAGATAATAGCAAAGTAAAAACTCTTCTAGATAACATATTAGATACCTACGTCCTCCCAAGATATTAAATTCTTCACGTCGTCTTTCATATTAAGTTTCCAACTTTGCACTATTGTTGCATTGAAAGCGAATTTTATCCTTTAATTGTATGAGAAATAACTCGAGTTAATGGGCGTAAAAGGGACCCTAGGTATTTACATCCCCTTTAAAACAACATTGATAAAATTCACCCTAGAAATTAATTCTACTCATAATACTAATGATAATTCCATTATTGCAATCATTATCTTTGTAGTGACTCTATTATGAGGTTGGTGAAGTTGCCCCTAAATATCAATAATATTCAAGGTACGATGGGGACTCCCTCTAAGCAAAATTCTGCCATTATTCATAAGGGTTGCTTCATTATGTATTTACAATACTTGGAACTTAAATTATTATTATTTTCAACTTCCTACTTGCTAATGTGTAGTATATTTGACTTCTTTTGCAACATCATTTCAATAAAACCAATATTAATACTACCATATAACAATATCGTTCTTACTATTTTGGTCACAAAACTAAACTAAATATTATGTCCCTTCAAGAACTCCTTTTTAAAATAATCACATTTTCATCAAAACCCCATAATGATATCGTGAGTACCACATATGACACAATTTATATTAGAACCCCTCTTAATGGTACAAATATCTATTTGCTTACATCTATTTTTATTTATATATATAATGTGATAACATATGTTTATTGGTACATATAATTTTTATATATTGGAGAGTTATCCAATCACATATATACATTATGTGCATTCAATAGTATTGAAGACTTGTATTAAGCCACAACATACCATAGGTATTATACAATGCATATAACCATATCAGCACAAATCTAAAGACTATTGTCATAAACATATTAGTTGAATTATAATAGGAGGTTTACATGCACATTGACATGCCCAAAGCTACACTTAGAATGATACACCTCTAATAATTTTATTTTTTTTAAAATTAACTTACCCTTATATAAATATGAATATAAATATTACTAGCTTTTATAAAAATAAATTAATCTTAAAAGTACATATTAAATTATCCCTATAAAAAAAATATAAGCACTTCCTAAGAAGAAAGGATACGTAGAAGTCTTAAGGTATAGAATAAGTTAATATTATTCTTTTTTAAAGAAAAACCAAAAGAATAGTACTTAAGGTACTTTTTCCATTAAAATAAAGTAACTCATGTCGTAAATTTTTCTTATCCAAATCTTATGAATTTCTTGCTAAAAGTCTTTCAAGAGGTATTATGGTAAAAGCATTCCTTCGTTTCTATACATATCATTAATTATATAATGAAGACAAGTTCTGTGATTATTTCAAAATATAGCAGTGCCTATCAATTTTCCAATACTACAATTGAAGGAGAACGATTTGACTGCATAATAAAAACTCATACTAAAGGTTGCATTGAAGTAAATAAATCATAGTTATTCTGGGAAACCCACGGTGAAAGAAGCATAGGTGTAAATATATTTTATTTATGTTTTTTTTTTTATATGTGAGCCACAAGAGTTAAGTTGATTAATATGAGTTGTATATACTTAACTACGTAGGATAAGGAATACCGTAATGCTAAAACCTAAATGCAATCATTATCAGGATCTTGGCTATAATTTTCATTTTAATAAACATACTCTAAAAACCTTATTTCTTGGCTGCAGCTCGCCAAATTAGAGAAGTGAAGGTAATACCAGCAAGGAAGAGTTTGGTGGAGCAGACACCAACGGTGGTGAGGGAAGCAAGAACAAGGGGGACACGGGGCTTGGAAGATTGACGAACGGCAATAAGTTAAATCACCACGATATGGTGGTCGCAAGATAGTTGATGATACACTATTCGGTAGTTAACAAACATGAATGTGCGGTGTCATGATCGGGGCAGGGAACTTCATGGATTCCAAAGGTCAAATCAGAGTTCTATACTGGCAAAGCAAGGAAAGGTAGATTTTGTTGATTTGATATGATTTTCTGATGCCTATGCCACGAACCATTTCATTTATCTGACAAAACTACGTACTCTGATACCAGTTTTAAGCATGAAATTCCAGTGCCAAAATTTTAACCTTAATTTTCTTTAGACCTTCCTCACCTAACACTTGGCTACAAATCCTGTCCTGTAACTAATATTGTTGCAGAGAAGATTGACAATCTCTTGACTCGACCTCATGAGTATCTTCCTGTTCAATTACTTCATTGTCAAAGCTCGAATTAATTGTTCGTCAGAACGGAAAGCTTCCCCAATAAGTTGCAGGATTCACGGGACGGCTTTTTTTTTCTTTGCGTGGGCAACACTCCTTGTTTCAAGGCTTGAGATAGTACTCTCCTATCCATGCCTATGGTGAGCAATAAGACAAAACTTCAATTTAGTGGACGCTAGCTAGGTGGGAGGGAGATACTATATGGTGAGCTCCGCATCAACTACCAGGCCAGCATGGCAGATATAACATTATTTTAATAATTATTTTCCCTTTTCCCTATACAATATGATGGGACGTTGCAACTACTGCCTTAGATGGTGACCTGACTATTGCTACGGACGGATGCTTCCAGGTGAGAAATTACTTATCCATGATGTCTGGGGTACCATTTTAAACATATTTTATTATCTGCATCCTCGACCATCTACCAAGCATCCAATCTGGGGCAGCACCAAGGTACTCATTCTATACTTGGGTTGAAGTCTGCGCATATGATAGGGAGACCCGCGTGAGCACCACTGTTAGGGAATTTGGAATTTTTTTATTTTTATTTTTTGAAGTTTCTCGCGTAGATTAATATCAGAGTTTGAGGAATTTTGAGTTTGCTGACTGGGGCTGAACGAATCAACATTTTTGTTACAGCCTCATTCCTTTCTTCTTCTTAAAGGCATACTGTGTGTTGTATCCAAGATATTATCTTATGCAACTGAATAGATGCTGGATATATTATTTTAGCATTTTAATTCTGAGGCACTCTTGCAGCTTAACTAAAGCATGGGTTCTTTTATTATTATTATTATCTCTCCTTAACCAGATTAGTAGATATTTTGCTGCTCAAAATTGAGCTTAAGGTTACCTTATATATCAAGTTTTCTAATTTCTCTGTTTTCTTTTCTCTCTGGTAGTTTTGACTGTAATGTTAAGCAACATTGATTTCCTTCCTAGTGTGTTGCATTATTTCATTTCATTTCATTTTTTTATTTTTAAATTCTTCAAGCTAAATCACTCACAAACGAATGGTTTATAACAAATTTTAGCATTTCTTTCCTGATCTTTTTTTTTTTTTTTCCAATCTTTTCCTTTTATTTGCTATTTCTTCCTGTAGGTTTGGCAGAGGCATGGAGGACAAAAGAGAAGCAGTGCACTATGTATATATCTATATATTTTGTAAGGGATGATAACCAGGCAATCACTCCAACAAATTGTGTTCTTTACAACTGTAATTTATAGAGTTCTTTGGGTTTATTTTGTATTAAGCATATATCATATCCAAAAAAATTTGAATCAATTTCCTGAATGCAGCAGTACACAAAAAGAAACCCAATATTATAAATAACATTCACAGATTTGATGGTCAACATGCCAATAAAATAACCCTACACTTTTCATTCTCCCATTTTTCAGCAAAATACTATTCTTCTATGTTACCACAATAAGACAAATAGATTGCTCTTCCTATTGTTTCATTTTACATCAAGTACCATCTACTTATTGAAACCCTCATCTTTATAACATTACATTGAAACAAAATAAATGACAGCATTGCATAAGGACTTTCTCTTTACATCCTTTTATTGGAGAGATACACAACTCTTCATTTAAACTTACTCCCATTACCAATATTATATAAACAAAATAAGCAATGAATTTACATGCAAAGGAATTTAGGCCTACTCTTTCCCATTCTCTTTCATCTTACATCAAGACACCATTTTTCCATATTACAAACAAATTTAGAGAAATATAATGAAAGAAACACAACTAATTAAGGCTTGCTCTCCACCCTACCATAATGGCGTCATGGAGCCTCATGGGCTCTAGCCATACCCCTGAGCAAGGAATTATTTTAGCTCCATGATGATAAATGGAGTCTTTTCTCATGTTTACAAAGAAATAAAACTAACATAGCACAAACTTAATGTATCTAAGTTCTCTACCTTCCATTCTCCACCATGATTCATTCCATATTTCACATCCTTACCACCAATAACAAAGGGAAATAGTAGTAGGAGAGAATGCTTATCTCTTTATATGAGGAGGCTAACTCCTTGAACCTTCTTTCCTCTGCCAAGCCATCTTGATCATTCTCTACTATCTCCATTAGAGTTCTCCAAGAGGAGAAGTGGGCAATGCCCAAATCTTCCATCTTCTTGAGGTATATAGGAATCTTCCAAACCTACACTCTTTCCCACAAGTTCTCACACATGTGTGAGTCTTTGCTAGTTCCAAGAACTTTTGGGGAGTGGGAAGTTGAGAGTTACAAGTCACACTTCCCAAGCCCCAACACTTTTTGAATTCGTCAAATTCATGAATGTGGACTTTTGAGGGGTCTTTTCACACTCCAAGGACAAGTTCACATGTCAAAAAGGTTCCAAACCCATAGGTATAGGTCCTAGGGGTCTATTCTTGTTCAAAAACCAAGGAAATTGACTCAATAATCCCTTCTTAAAACCCACAAAAGGATCCATACGAATTTTGATCCTGACCAATGGGTTCCAACCCCAACCAAACTCACATCACATGTCCTACAATTGGATTCTACTCAAACATAATCACCCAATTAAAAATATAACCTCAAACCCTTCTCATGCTAGCACCGTTATCTTCTCGACCTTTTTTGTTAATCCCACACCGACTCATTTAATTTCCTGCACAACATAATTAAGCACAGTTAGACATATTAATAAACAACATTAATTATAAATCGAATCTTTGTAACTTTATTCATGAATCATTTTCCTAGCTAATTACTCTTCCAATGTAATACCACACAACACTTATTTTATTTCAAATTCATCTTATAAGTTTGAATCTCATACAATAATTTGCATGCACATACATCTTCATTCAGTAAAATAACATAACGTAAAACTATAAGGTTACTATTAGACAATCATCTTCATATCGCTTGCAATATATCTAACCATCTATTTAGGAGGAATATATAACACTTTAAGATTGTATTAGTCACATGCAAAGAGAGGCCTTACATGGGACTATGTGAAACCTAGCTACTATCTCCTGGGATCACCGACATCATGGAGTAAATGGACACGCTGCACCGGGTGGAAGGCTAATTGAGTCGGAGATGTCATGCACGCTAACTTGCAACAAAGCATGCTCTAACGGCAATATATATATATATACAGACGAAACACACCGGTGAAGAGGAAATCCGTAATAGGCCGCAGTTTGTGCGTGATACAATCCTTATCCCTTCACCAATACAGTATCACTAACTGACGCATCTAACATCAATGATATGATCACTAGCATAAACATCATTAAATCAAATATCTTCTACGTTAATCCAAAACACGCCATAAAGATAGCATCAGAATAAAATAACATTACATCAAAATATAACTTTCACATCATTTAACAATTGCAATCAAAAGCAACCAAGTTCTAAAGTCAAAGCATATTCAGACACAATCATCAAATTATAATATAACATATGCATCACTAATCAATTCACGATCAAATGATCACTAAGTTCCACAGTCACATCATAAGCATAACAAAGCATTACCAAGAAAACACTGTTGATCCAAATATCCAAAACGGAGGGGTGTTACAGCTTTTAATAATATAATAGTTTTAAATAAATCATTATATTAGAGTCAAGACATCAATTGTTTATCCCACATGTAAACATATGATGTAATGGACACAAGCTACTTATATGAAATCATTTAACATCAAATTAGTGCATCATTCCTACTCAAGTTACCTTAGATTTAAAGCAATACAAAATGGGTAACATTACCTTGTGTGGAAAAGAAGGTTGATAATGGCATGCAAGGAGATGCTTTGTGAGATAATATCTAGGTAGGTTATTTCATCAATAATCTAGGGTATATTATCAATGGAAACAAATATTTAGTGTTGAGTGAAGAATGCAATTTATATTAATGTCATTCACAATAATAAGCTATTTTGGTATTTTTTAATATAGAGGTAAAAATAAGATAAAAATAATTGATTACAAAGTAGGTCTACCTTTCTTAAAATGACTCATGGCACATCAATTTCAAAGATCCAACAAAATTCAAATGGATTTAAAATAGACAATCAACAAGAGAAGAAAACATCTAAGCCAAATAGACATGGAATATGTAATTGTTCTTTGCACATGCTCTAAGTATTAGAAATAATTTCTAATATTTTTCATAAAAGATAGGACAAAAAATATATTTAAAAATTAGTAAAAATAAAGTTAACCATGGTAGAATAAGGAAGAAAAAGACTAGAAGAATTTATAGACTAGTAAGAAAATTAATAGTACAAACCATGAATCCTAAGTGGCATTGTGATAAAAAAATTTACTAAGTCCCTAAAGTGTCTCCTCAAATAAAAAATATGATCCTAGTCAATTCCACTATCAACCTCAATTCCTTCCCAATTAAAAGCTAATTTATCCCAAAAAGTAGAAACGTAATTTCCCTACCTTCTAGTATGGATCCACTTAACAACATTGAAGCCAAGAATAATGAGGTTGATGTATTTCTTATATTTCTTTAGTTGACACTGCTTGAAGTGATAGGAGAAACTTCTTTTGAAGTGATCAATTAATAGTTTAGAGTCAAATTTTAGAACAATATCAATAAAATATATTTTCTTAGTATGTAAACAATATTGGAAAATTTCCCTAGGCTTTGCAAAATTATTAGAACCAAAATAAGAATACCTAAAAATCATAACTTAACTCTACTAGTATGATCACAAAACCCCTTATTTTGTTACACATTTCTAGGATTATCTATTTTGGTAGCATCAAAATTTATTTTATCCAATCCTTGATGACGGAAACGCCATTTACTAAGTTGATAGCTCTAAGGGTTGTTATTGGAATCTAGGAAAAAAGGGGAAGCTTCAAGAATACGAAGTTTCATGAGAACTCTAAATTACCACCAAGAACTTGGTTGATAATCTTGCATCCAAGCTTGATAGGTTTCTTTTAGAATGGACATTATTTTACCCCAAACCTACCTTATAAGCCATGTTATACCATTAAAAATCCTCAAATTTTGATCCCACCAAATATTCTAGTAAATCAAACTAAGACTAGCATCATGCAAAAGATTAATGGATTTTAGCTTTAAAGAAAGTAGTATGTGTTTCACAATAGGATTATATAAATTCACAATTATTTCATGAAATTCCCAATAAAACACACTATAAATGGTAAAGAAATATGGAAAATAGGAAAACTAAAAGAGTCTACTAGAATACTCATCCTAGGTTTAATTATACATCTATTTAGGCCAACATCCTCTATATTGTGCCCTTAATATTAGTGTACATAGGGTTATGGATAGTCATCTTGTGGCTGTCTTAACTCTTGATTAAGTCATATTATCATCATTATATTGTTATTTAGTTATTTTGATCAACCTAAGGCTTATATAGGGCTATCTAAGTTAGCATGGGTGATATACTAGGCATAAATAAGGTATATATAAGAGCTAATGACTCTATATCATCATCATATTGTGCATTGTGTTCCCATTGAAGATATTTGGAGGTTTCCCCCTCAAAGTGGCTTGTTATTCTCAGTTATTATCAAGCATTTGCAACATATTTCCTATCATATTATTCTATTGTGCAAGTTATTTAATTACAAGTGGTATCAAAGCATGATCTTAGCACTATAGAGGCAAGGATTTTTCTTAATATTGGAGGTCATTTTGCAAACAACATATGTCTTAAATGTTGGTGAATTATTCTCTTATTTTCAAAGATTTTTTAAGAAAATATTTAAGAAACTATAGTTTAGAGTTTAGAGGAATTGGAGTAGAATAGAGTGATTCATTGCAGAATTAGGGTTTCTTCCCTATTTATTTTGAAAGTGCATATATGAAAAATTAAGAAGATTTAGTGCCTAATTTTTATTAAGTTTTTGAAGAATTCATAGAGAAGCCCACATTAAAAAGTTTAGTTAATTTTAGGCAAAAATAAGTGAATTATTATAAAATTAGGATTTCCAAATAATTTGATCTAGGGGTTGAAAACCACCTAATTTTGGGGATAATTTTTTAGGAAAGTGTGAACTATTCCCTAGTAAGTTACAATTAAAATTTTAGAATATTTTGAATTTATTTGTGTGATTTATTGCAAAATTATTTTTTACCATCATAAAGGGGCCTACAAAAAGAGGCAAAAATAATTATACCACATCGAGAAAATATATAGATAAGGATGAGGTAGTAATTAAGGATGTTAACCCTAATGATGAAATCAACAAGGTTAAGGGTGAAATTTCATCAATTAGGAATGCTATAAATTAATTTTCTAAGAAGTTGGACATGATTATTTAGGGGATGAAGTATAAGGATGAAGATTCACCTAGTAAGGTGGAAGAAAATACTTTTATTGGACTTCAATTCATTGGGCTTGACTCAAATTTCAAGAAGGATCATTTTGCTAATATTCCTATGCCTAGGAAATTCATAACTAGGTTTGATATGAGAAAGTTTAATAGCAAGGATCCAACCAATTGGCTTTTCCAAATGGAGTAGTTCTTTGATTTTCATCATGTTCATAGTAAAAAAAAGATGGATATGGCATCATTATACCTAGAACTAGAACACTTTATTTTGTATCATTGGATTATAGCGATGAAAATAATGGTTGTGTGGTCGCATGATCCATTTTTCAAGAGGAGCTTGCTACCTATTATGGAGATGAATTTATAGATAGCTAATTTTTCCAACTCTAAAAATTAAAAAAAACATGTATGGTCAAGGACTATATTTAAATTTTTTGAACCCTATGTCTTTAACAGTCGAGAATGTTGTAACAACCCCAATGTTCTTCATAGTAAAATTTCCAATGTTTTCACCTTAAGTGAATGAATCACTTGACACCATGACATAGCAATAAATTGTTTTCTTCCAATAATGTAAATTACATGAATAATTAAAATAATACAAATTCCAATTTTTCATTGCAATCCAAAGTAATTATACAAATCTTCCAAAAACATAGATGTCATATTGAACAAATATGTTGCACAATATTCAATAGGGATTCCATTCCAATATTAATAATTTCACAAATTACAATATTCCAAGAATGTACACAATTACTAACACAACTCCACCTAGCTTCAGAGAATAAGATATAGATTTTCCAAGCATCCGCCTTTCAAAAACTTGGTCTTTTACCCACTGAGGAGGAGAGGCATCACTCAAGTGGTTTTCTACAAACCACAGACTCAGATGTGGTCCCCCACACATCTATCAATGATTGATGTACCTACCCCTTCAAATGAAGGACGATCGCAACCCCATATACATACCACTTCCGAAATAGTGTTGTCTCACATGTCTAGGATTTATAACCTTACTTAGTAGTCCTCATCCAATTAAATGGACATAGTGAAGGCAATAATAGTGGGTTCTAGGAAATCACACTACTTTGGCCAAAATTTTCTTTTCACTCAAGATAATCAAGTGATGGTCTACCATTCACCTATAGTATAGAAATCTCTATTTTACCTTACACATTATATCTATGCTAAGGAAATCCCTCTACTTTGAAAACTACCCCAGATAACATATCTCTTTAACACAACCCAAGGCTGCACAACTCATAAAGCAAAGAACTAGTTCCCTCCCTTCACTAGAAAAAAATCCTAGGAGTAACCTACTAGCCATCTTGCATAATCAAATATCTAGCTATGAGTGTTCCTTAAGCTATCTATGTTTGATCATATCTAGTATAATAACAATACCTCTGACAAAAAATCTCTCCTACCCATGTTTGATCATATCTAGTATAATAAAAATACCCATGAAAAACACCCCTCCTATCATGGAGTAAATACAAACACAATACATGGAATCAATCAAAGAGTTGGCATAACAATAGATGATTCCATTCGAGAGTAACACCTCTTTAACTAAAAGGGTTTAAGCCATGAATATTCCTTATGATTCCTTTTTTAATTCATATCTAGTATGTTATACTTATGATAAACATAATCCACCTATTATGGAGTAATTACAAGAATTTCACAAACAATATAGGAAACTTCTACATTCTTCCAATGTAAACAATACTTTTATCTAAATGCATGTAACCATACTAGGCTTAAAAAAAAACAAGAATAACTCTTTCAAAACTAATGCAAACAAAGAAAGAATATCCTCATGCCTATGATAAGCTTTCCAATCGACTAGCCGCAAATACAACACTTCCAAGACAACAACTAGCTCAGTATTGACCCTCCAACAAAGTCTCAATAACTACTATCTCACAAGTTAGAAAATACTTGTCTACAAATAATAATAAACTCTCTCTAATGCTCAAAGATCTCAGTCATTGTATTAGGTAGAATATTCTGGATAGAAATGTAAATAGAATGCAATAACTTGCTCAAGGAATGTGTTCCAAACAAGTGCACTAGCTCCACTATTTATACAACAATTTGGTAGCTATGCAACTTATAGTTTAGGTATGGTTTCTGATAATAGCAAGCATACACAACAACACATATATCATACCTAAAAGATGGAAAACATGTAAGCACACACTTAGCTAAAATAGCTACAAATCGACCCTATTGATTGACAACAATTAGAGACTAATTCAAATCCCCACATGATAGAATTTGGTTTGCAATTTCAAACGGAAATCTATAGGTAAAAGGATTCAAAGGTGGTGCCCAAAAAATCAATATTCTTTTACAGAGTTGGCATGATTTCATTCTTATCAGAAAGAGTCAATATTAAGTATGCAACACCAAGCTTGTATTGACTTAGTCTTGATGGGAGTCAATTAAATAATAAATAATTCAATAAAGTCTTCTACTAGTTTCATATGCCTTTACAGATGTTGGCTGATACTTAAAAACATGGTAAATCGAGTTTACTAAGTCCATGACTCTCTACAAAAAGGTGTCAACTTATTCTATCATCATTCATTGACTTAATGATTGCTCTTTGTTTGTAGATTAAAAACTCTTC
>VDFB02187949.1:0-12685 GCA_007258455.2 Sequoia sempervirens | reverse complement strand
ATCACACTCAATGATGAATAGCTTCTCAAAGCTTGGAAACACCAAAACAGGTTGGGTAGCTATCTTTTCCTTTAGCAACTCAAAACTTTTGTTAGCTTTCTCATTCCACACAAACTTAGTCTTCATTCCTCCTTTAATGGTATCCAACATAGGAGCACAAATAGCACTAAACTATCTTATGAATTTCCTATAGTATTGAGCAAGACCATGGAAGCTTCTTAACTCTGTTGCTGTCTTTGGAGTAGGCCAATTGAGGATTGCTTCCACTTTGCTGCTATCCATCTTCAAGTTGCCATGTGATAGCACAAATCCAAGGTACACCAGCTCTGTTTTGATGAACTCACACTTTTCCAAATTGATCATCAGCTTCTCCTCCTGCAGCTTCTTGAAAATCAACTCTATATGTTGGAGGTGCTCTTCTCTTGTTCTGCTATAGATT
The DNA here is from genome assembly GCA_007258455.2 of Sequoia sempervirens. Lineage (NCBI taxonomy): Eukaryota > Viridiplantae > Streptophyta > Pinopsida > Cupressales > Cupressaceae > Sequoia > Sequoia sempervirens. The sequence goes on along the minus strand of VDFB02187949.1, from coordinate 12,246 downwards.
AGTATATCATCAAGATACACTACTACAAATTTTCCAATGTAGTCTTTGAGGATTTCATTCATGAGTCTCATGAATGTGGAGGGGGCATTAGACAGTCCAAATGGCATAACTAGCCACTCATAGAGACCCTCATTGGTTTTGAAGGCTGTTTTCCACTCATCTCCCTCATGTATTCTAATTTGGTGATAACCACTTTTTAAATCTATCTTGGTATAGTACCTAGCTTCACCTAGACAATCCATGAGATCTTCAATCCTAGGGATAGGGAACCTATACCTGATGGTTATCTTGTTTATTGCCCTAGAATCAGTACAAAGGCTCCATTCTCCTCCCTTTTAGGTGCTAAGATAGTGGGTACTGCACATGGACTAATGCTTTTCCTAATGAGACCTTGGTTTAGAAGTTCTTGAATCTGCCTAGCTATTTCCTCATTTTGTTGAGGTGTCATCTTGTAAGCTGCTTTATTTGGAAGGGTAGCTCCCGGTATCAAGTCTATCCTATGACTTATGGCTCTTTTAGGAGGTAATGTTGCTGGTTGACCACTACTTACAATGCCTTCATAGGTCTGCAACAATTTATGTATCTCCTTAGGCAACTCTTGCTTTTCAGCTGCTTTCTCTTTGCTCACTTCTCTTGGCTTGATCATCACTGCATCACCAACTCCTCCTTCTTCCAAGGCTTCTAGGAACTCTTTTTCTCCAACCATGAGCAGCTTAGGACCTGTTGTTTGCACCTCTGTATCTTCTAGCAAAGACTGATTTTGAAAGTCGCTCTTATCTTTCTTTTGAAGGTATAGAGTTTCTTGCTCATCATGTATAGTTTGGCAGCTGGGGCCTGCTATGGTCTACCTAGGGAGCAAGTGACATGCATCCATAGGGTAAATATTATCACACAAAATCTCTTTGTTCTTGTGGCCTCTACCAATTGAGAACCCACCCATGCTTAAAACCATTCACTCAAGACATGCCGGTCTCTTATTGAGCCATGTGACCTTTTAAGGATTGGTGTGGGGTATCCTTGTCAACTTCAACTTGCTGACTGTTTCCTCTGACACAATATTGTCAGTAAACCCTGAGTCAATGATGACTCTACACACTTTCCCCATCATCTTACACTTTATCCTAAACAAGACCTCCTTTGTCTTGGCTCTTTCTTTCACCGTTCCTTTGATCAAAGTTCTCCTTATCATGAGGTTCTCACCTTCTTCTAAATTCAATGGTACTTCAGATATTCATCTGCCAGTTGTCTCATCATGAATCGTGTTAGTTCTCTATCTCCTCCATGAGAAGTACTACCTCGACATCTATAGGCCTAAAAAGTCCCAATTGATTGTAGTGGTAGCATTTCATAAATTGGTAAAGTAGTTACCTCTCCCTTGTCCACCACTTCTTCCTCTGGAGCTGAAGCCTCTGCCTCTACCACCTCTACTAGAACTTCCTTCTTGCTGCTCAGAATATCTGACTTCTCCTTGGGCTCTTGGTTTTGAACTTCTTCCACCATAACCTCCTCTTTGTCCTCTGCTGTCTTTCCCTTTCCCTCTACTTTTGGGGTTTTGCTCTTGCTTCTTTTTGCCTTTCTCCTCTATCTTTAAGGCCATTTGATAGCATTGGCGGATGGTCTTGAAGTTCACTAGGCTCATGTCTTCTTGGATAGACCACTTAAGCCCATTCAAGTACCTTGCTAGCTTGATGCTTTCATCTTCAACCACCTTTGATCTGAGGCACAATTTTTGAAACTCCTCGGTGTATGTTTGAACATCCATATCTTTTTGCCTCAGATTGTGTCTTCTCCTATGCAACTGAACTTCATAGTCATCAGGTAGATAGGTCTGCCTTATCTTAGTTACCATTCCTCTCCATGTAACTATGGGACCTTTGCCTTCTTTCTCTCTTTCAGCTTGTACAAATTTCCACCATGTGAGAGCTGCCTCAACCTTGACTTGGCCACCTTTTAATTTTTTGGGCCTCTATTATACCATCACATTCAAAGTGATTTTCAATGCTCTCAATCCAGTCCACAACTGACCAAGGTCAATTTGTCCACTCAAATAATACCTTCCAATGCTTTACCTTTCACTTAAGGCTTGGCGGTGCTCTTTTAGGAAGGGTTCTTTCAAGAACAGATCAGGCTTTTGGAGTTTCCTCCTCCAGTCCTCCTCTTATTTTTCCTACTTGTTGCCTTCCTTCTGCTCTCATCTTGTCTTCACTTTATCTATTATTTCTTGACTTCATCCACATTTCTCCATTCGAGACAACCTTTTCTCTTAATCTCGTTATCTTCCTTGCTCTTCTACCTTTTTAGCTAACTCAGCATTAGTCACCATGGTTCTTTCCTCTAGTGTGTTCTCTCCTACTGACTCAGTGGGCTGCAACATCAATCACAAGCCTTGAATCAAACGTTGCTCTGATACCAATATGGTGTATGATGTAACCAAAGGTTGCTTGCACAATATCCTAGAAGACTTCTCTCTATCTTCCACCAAGAACTAGACAACTTCAGGGCTCTGTTTAGACTTAGATCATTAACTAAGTCTTGCTTCAACTCTTCTCAAAGAGTTCTTCACTTGTGCTTTACCTTTGGAAGACCAACACCATGTGAATTTGCAAATTTCCTCTCAACACCTAGAAGGATCTAAGTGCCAACTTCATCATCTTGCTTGAACTATGCTTGCAAGGGTGTTAGAGTCACTGTCTCCTTGCATTTCACATTCAACTGAATGCATCTTGGAGGGTCTTTAGTCTTCAAACTACCCGATCTCAAGATTTTTCCTTGAAGAGGCCTATTTCCTTGTAGCCCTTACCAGTCACTTTTTGGCTATTCTTACTCAAACTTGTCAAACAACCTAGCAAAAAAATACCACTTCCAGGTACCCTTTTCAGTCCTTTAAATGTTTCACAGGGTGTCAGACCCCTGTATCATCCGTACAGTGGATTCCTATAATCTAGGGTAGAAAGGGCTAATTGACCTAATTCATAGGGTTTCAAGGATTTCTTGTTGATTCCTCACACCAGTGGATTGTTCAAGCCTCAATCCTTTTCAACATGTCAAAATGTGACTAAGACCTACTTGAAACCGTACTGTTTCTGTATAGTAGTTCCTTCCCCTGCCTAAGTTCTCAACTTTTCTCTATCAAACTCCTAACCGGGCAGTCCTAGCTCGCCTAGGGTTTGAGATTACAAATATTTGCTTGGCTCTTTGGAACTCCTACTTCTAAATATGTACAAAATACTGGCTCCCCTATCATTTCCATCCAATCTCTGGGAAACCCCGTGGTTAGATTTCATGGGGGAGCCATTTAAAAACTTGACTGCTCAAAAGAAGACAACAAACACCCTAAACTCTGCTTTATTCACACAAGACACCTAAACTAAATCAAATGAACCTATTTACAAAAGAAAGAATGCTAAAATATGTTGTGTAAACTTAGATCCAATGCCAAATCAGTGCATATAAACCATTAGATATCACTGTCACATCAAAACACACGAGATACACAGAAAATGCAGAGATCCTCTATTTCTTCCAAACCAAAATTTGATTACAAAGCATTCTAACTGCTCTCTACGAGCCACCACACCTATTTTGAATCCTTTACCATGTTTCAAGGAAAGTTGCTCAACTCCACATCCCTGATTTCAAGGGAATCCAATATAACTAAGTTGCATGCAATCACACAAAATGTTGCCATGCAATTTTACAACTTTTGCAACTTCCATCATTGTGTCATGATCCTAAATCTTAGGACCTCTAACACCTTGATCTCAAGCCAACAACTCCCTTAACTGTCTCTTGGCACCTTCTAACAATGACCATGTGGTTATAACTCATTTAATGCTTTATATTCTAACATATGCTGTCCAAAGCTAAATAAAGCAACATTTAACAACATTGAATAAACTAGGATGTCCTAAGTCCTAGTGACTAACTCATCACACAAACAAGACCTTCTAAGGTCCAAATCAAACTCACTAATACCCTGATTTGGCTAAGATCAGGTACAAGCCAAAATTGAACATAACAATTGAGTTTAGCCTGGTGCTCCCCACCACTAAAATGGGTAAAATTTGTAATGCCAAGATTATAGATTATATTGTCTCCTCACTTTAATAGGCTAATGACACTAAGTGAGGAAGTTATGCTAATGCATACATGTAGAAATAGTACATCACAAGGTAACAAAAAATATCTAAGTGAAGATCTCATGCCCCAAGCTAAGACTTGTAAAAGAACATGTAACAAAGTATTAAATGCTTCTAATCTAAAATTTAGAAAATGTTAAAATCTAAAATAAAAGGGTGTTAAAAAATATTATATAATCAAATGTGTATATAACATGTACAAAAGAGAGCATACAAAATAAATAAAAAACAAGAATTAAATTTTAGAAACACAAGAAATAAATTATGAACAAAAAATAAATTTAGTACCAAAAATAAGGATTTTATAGCATGATATATTTCTAAAAAATTAGAGAACATAATATGAACATGCTTTATTGTTTGGAAAATGGGGATATGGTTCAAGGTTTACCATGACCTATTGCTAGGAACCATATAATGCTTCAATGAATCACATGCACCAGTGTACTTATTTGCTAGGTGGCTTATAAAGAGTATCAAAATAATTACAAGACAGCATATCACATGAACTATCATTGAACTATTTACCTATACAATATCAAGGAATGAATGTGCTACTGTATTATATTGCTAAACAATATAGATAAGAGACATTATGTCAAAGCATAATTTATGCTTGGGACCACAAACTTGTGATATTCTAGAAGCATGCAAAGAATGTAAGATGTGTAAGGCACATGAATCTCCCTAAAATGTTTTAATACATGAAATGCATACAAGTATTTTAACATAATATGGGGAGGGTGTATGTAATAGAACCAAAGGTAGCCCTCCAAGGGAGGATACTCCTCCCTTAATGTCATATATTTTGGATCATAAAATTTGGTATGCATAGAATAAATGTGGTTTGAATGTCATATGGTAATCATCTAAAATAAGTGTAACTTTGGATGAGAAAGATAAAATATAGGCCATACTATTAACAAAAATGGACCCACAAGGAGGTCATGTGATAATTTTCTACCATAATTGAGAAAATTGTACTATTAAATATTGAGAATAGAGATGGAATATATGTAATGAATTGAAACAACATCCCATTGAAATAGATTGGAGGTATTTTAAAATGATCTTGAAAATGGAAATGAGATCCACAATTATAGGAGGGGGGTTTGTGGGAAGAGTTGATGTGGTAAAAATATAATACTCAATACTTTTCGTATCATAGGTGAAAGGTGTGGCCCATTTTCTCTCAATTTCATTTTCCAAGTCAATGTAATCATCATTTTAAGAAGGAGAACACACATCATAGATAAAAGAAAAAAAAGTGATTTCACCCCATTCATAAGGTCTTGTATTTTATCTCTTATTCTTGTATATTTATATTTATATTAATATATTATTATTCATTTTGATACTTCTATTCTCATTTTATTCATATGAAATTAGAATGTATATAAATTATGCTCTTTATCAAAATTAATGTCTATCACATAATCTTTTTCTAAGTATCATTCCCAAGATTTATTCATTAAGATAAAATAATAATTTTAATTAATATATTGGTTAATTAATATGACCCATCGATTTCATCAACTCGTTTACATGGAATGGATAGATATAGAGATATAAAAATGAAAGATGATGTAAAACATATTGAAATAATTGTTTAAAAATGTTAACATTTATTAGTAGAACAAACATGTGCACTATGATATGCATAATAGGGAAGCTTCTAATGCTTATCCATATGAAATCTCTTACATGTAGGTATAAAAAGAGTGATTAGTTTGGAATCTAGTAGAATAGGAAAAATTCCTTTATGGAGTCAACAAACCAAGTGTAGGATTAATATGTATGTTTTTATGTAGTTCAAATAAAATTATTATTTGTATGGGACTTATATGAGAAAGTTATAAATTTCTCCAAAAATAAAATTATATGGAAGTAGTAGTGGGTAGAGTACATGAGAAATGAGATAGAAAGGATTGATGTCAATAGGCATCTTGCATACTGTGATGTGGGAAAAGATCCTGACCTAGGATCTAAATCACTCCTTTCCACTTACATCACATGAAGGGGTCACAAAAATTATCAAACATGACCACTTGACTACTTTCCTCAAAAAAGAGCCAGAATGGCTAACTAAGATTTTGGCACTAGTTTGGATGATTAGTTGTTGGTTGAGAGTTTATATGATTGAAAGGGAACTAGGTTAAATATGCAACTATAATAAACTAATGTAATTTTAGAAAAGTACATAATTGATATACTGAAACTAATAACAAAAAAAAAAAAGACAAAGATAGAGGAACCTAGTGTAGACACTAAAAAATACATCCTAGGCTTGCTAACACCATTTTTCCATTGTCTAAAGTCATATTTTTTCTATTAATTAAATAATTTCTAATTATTTAATTAATTTCTCCATTACTCTTGATTAATTAAATAAATTATATTATGTCACTAATGTCTTTCCTCTATAATGAAATAAACTTTATTTATTTAATTATTATCACTTTTTACTATAATTAAATAATTATGTTAATTATTTAATTATTCACCTTTATCCTTTTTTGACACAAATTAATTAAATCTTATTTAATTAATGACTCGTCATTTCTCCCACTTTTTGAATTAAATTTCTATTTAATCAAAAATTTAATTTTCCTTTTTCCTTTTGCATTTAAATAATGTTTTCATTATTTGAAAATGCAATTTCCCTCTCGAACTAACTGATTTTGTTGAAAAATTGGTTAATTTCATCTTACTCTTCCACTTTCAATTGTATCTCAAAATCAATTAATCTCATCCAACTCTCTATAAATAGTGTTGTTACTATTATTTATAGATATCTAGAGAATATAGGTGATAATGATGTTGAGATAATATTTTCTTCAATATTTTGTTGTCATTTACTTTAGGCTACATTTGAATCTAAGGGAAAGCATCATTTAGTTGCAAAATGGAGAAGAACTATGGAGATAATTCAATGAATACATGAAGGATTGAGTGATATTATTCCATTTTCTTTTATGTTTTTATGATTTCATTGTCCTGGATAGTTTATTAGGGTTTTTATGTTTATTGATCTAATATATTTTAAACTTGAAAATGGAACCCTGATTACAGATGGTGAACCCGTTGTGAAATTTTATATTCCTTCTATTTTATAACTGTAATTAGTTTTTGCTGGAAGTTTATATTATCGGCTTGTACGAATTATCAGTGTGTCTACAAATGCAAATCTTTAGCTTATAAAGGAAGCATTTCTTGAAACAAAAATGCATAAACCACTTTATTTTGAACTATTTTTGTTGAACAGATTTTCTAACACAATTATTTTTATCCAAATCTTACCCTTCTAGAGATAAAATCAATATGCACTTTTGAATATAATCTCTCTAGATCAACGCGATTCTACAGAAGTTCAACTTCATCAAATGCCCTATGAGCATTCTTGAAGGTGCCTTTACCCAACACGTCAGTGTACCGACTATATCGTCCTGTAGGGCCATCACCATCTACTTTACCTTCTGGAAATTTCACAATAAATCAAATCATCCTACCAACTTACCCAACTGGAAGTATGGTACGAGTTAAATTTCGTGCAGCCTATGTAATAAAAAAAATTTGCATCGTGGAGTATCTTATGTTGTCTTTAGTATTTGCAATTAGTTTATACTTAGTTTGTTTTTCAGAATTTAAACAAGGAGGCTTCTAGTTTATAGATATCTTGTTTGTAAAGCATTAGCAATGGAATAGATTATTTTCAAAATAATAAAGATTTGACTTATAAGGCTTACTTCAAAATAAAACAAAATTATGTGAAATGCCTTTTGCAGTTGTAATAGATGTGACTGGATGTGAGCTTATTTAGAAGTTTTAGAAGTTGTATTCCTCACCTTTTTTGCCCCCATTACCTTGTGTGGCATGGCTTTTCATTTTTCTTCGTCAGCCAAGACAAGTTGGCATGTTACTTCCTACTTTTGACGACTTTGTTGCTCTTCACATTCTACGGCTTCTCTATGAACTTTGGCAGCATCAAGCAAAAGTTTGTAGTAGTCAATGTGCAACTCTATCTTCTTCTCATCAAAGCCATGTGTATGAGGGATTACCACAGTTGATAGTTGGTTGAACACACAGAGTGCATTCATAAAATCTAATTTAGTATAGATTTTAAATTCAGATTTAAGTTTTAGTTTTAATTTAGATTAATTTTCTTTTTAGTTTTAAAATAGATTAATTAAGTTAATTTAAATTAATTTTAGTTTTGATCAATAATTAGTTTTGTTAGTTTAATTTAATTTTAATTTTAGTTTAGAGCAATTTAGATTAAGTGTGCAACTCTATCTTCTTCTCATCAAAGCCATGTGTATGAGGGATTACCACAGTTGATAGTTGGTTGAACACACAGAGTGCATTCATAAAATCTAATTTAGTATAGATTTTAAATTCAGATTTAAGTTTTAGTTTTAATTTAGATTAATTTTCTTTTTAGTTTTAAAATAGATTAATTAAGTTAATTTAAATTAATTTTAGTTTTGATCAATAATTAGTTTTGTTAGTTTAATTTAATTTTAATTTTAGTTTAGAGCAATTTAGATTAAGTTAGTTTTGACTTTAGATTAATTTAGAATAATTAATATAAGTTGATCTTTATTAATTTAGATTAATTTAGTATAGTTTAGATTTAAATTTAGATATAATTGTTTTTTATTTAGTTAGATTTAGATTGTTGAGTTAGTTTAGATTAATTTCGTTTATTAATTTTTATTAGCTAGATTAAATGTTAGTTTTCTTTTTAGTTTAGTTTTCAATTTTGAGGCTAATTTTGTTAATTTGGCTTTTGTAGATTCATATGTCCAAGACTTGAAAACAAAAACATAAACTCTGGTTTGTCAAAGACTAGTGACTCAAGCTACTAATAAGTGTGTTGTAGGTTTGATTGTCGAAGAATCTATCTTGAAACACTATATATTTTTATTTTGTAGATTAGATCACATTTAGATTAGTTTGTCTAGAAAGAACTTGAGTGTTGGATTTGACATCATAAGCGGGGTTAAAATTAACAAGTGTTTTCCATGTCTTGTGGTTTACATTTTTGTCATTGAATGTGTATGCTCTTCTCTTGCACCACTTGGAAATCTTGAAAATCAAAAGCATTCCTTTGGCATCTTGTATAACCACCCACACATTTTGATTTGGATTTAAAATGAACCCCATGCAAGTGTAAGATAAAGGTGTTGTCTATGCTCTCTCCTCGCACTTCATGTGATCTTGGAGATCAGAAACAACATACTTTTCTTGGTTTTGTTACCTTTAGAGGGGCTTTCCTCACAAGAGGGAATGACTCCAATCGTATTTTCACTCGGGCTAGTATATAAAAGGATAAGACTAAACCGTCAAGTCCTCATGGTATGTAGGCTGATGAATACATAAAATGACACTTTAATTAATCATTTTTATGTGTTAAAAGACTTTATTATATATTAATTAACTATGTTGGCTGAAGACTATATGCTTGAATATTTATTTGATTTTTCCTTATATTTAACTAATTAGAGTATATATGAGAAATGGTATTTTGTATTAAATGTTTTGCTTTTGAATGATGATTAATGATGAAATGTTTATGCAAGTTGAGATCTTTTGTTGTCTTGATTACATCCTATCTTTAAGGATTCTATTTGATGGATTAAATGCTAATGTTATGAGGTGGATGAATTAAACTCCTTGCCTAACGAACTTTAAATCTGTCTTGCTCCTAATTGCTCCAGTTGGCTCCTGATGAATGTTTCTAAATTGAATTCTTTAGTCAATTTGAAAACTTCCTATTTAGATATTATCATGTGGCAGATTTATTTATGACACTTTGGTTCCGTTTAAGTTTAGTTGTTACCATTTTGCATCTTGGCGGTCTATGCCATATTTTGTATTCAAATAAGCATATATTCTTATAAATATCCAACCTTAGTCTTTAGTTAGGAGTTAGCTAATATTTCACTTTAGCATTTCAATGTGGATTATCTGCACTTTTGTACCACTCGTGTATTTTGTCAAATTGGAATGGAAATAAGGAGTTGATTTGAATCTTAGTGTTTAAGTCCCACCAAAGGAAGAGTAGGCCCGCTCAACTAATGGAGGTGACTTGTGTTATTTTATTTGATTCAATTAATTTTTCATTTTCATCTTAGTTATAAAATAGGAATTTAGATCTTTGTTAATCATTGTTAGTGAAAGTGAATGCTTATATTCTTAGATTAAATTCATTGAATTCTTAGAATAATTCATTATGCATTACTATATATTTATATTCACTCCTTTACTATAGATTTAATTATTGTTCATAGAATTAGATTCATTGGTTATTTCAAAATGCATGTGGTTGTAATGGAAAAGACAATAATTTATGGAAAGATAGAACTAAAGCTTGTTTGGGATTTGTTCATGGAAGTTAGTGTTACTATTTTTTAGATTAAACATTTATCTTTTGCAAATGTAATTAGATCCTTTTCTGCAAACATAATTAAATCCCTTTCTGCAAACATAATTAGATTATTTTTTGTAAACATAAATAGATTTACTTTCCAAGTACATTTCAATTCTGATTTTTCATTAAAAATTAGATTTAGTGTTTAACTTAATTCTTGCATGGATAAATTGCAAATAATTCAAGTGAATTCTAAACTAAGTTATTGGAGTTTGGATAATCGTTAGTTAAGAGATAAATTAGGACTAAGTCTTTAGAATTACTTAGGAACCTATTGTTAAGATTGGCTCTTGGGAGCTCTTGAAAGCTCCTAATAGCTCCTAATAGAGCTAAACCATGATCAAAATTCACTGTTCATAGTGCAAAACCCCTAATTTATGGAAATGTACCCTTATTGCATACAACTCTAAGACACACTTGGTTCAATAATTGATAAATTAAATGATACAAGAAGTGGCATAAATGACCTTGCTCATCATTTTGGGCATCATTTCCAGGTATAATAAAAGATCTAGCTATTTAAGTGTGAATCCTTAGTGTTGATAAGGAAGATAGTTTAGATTGTGGATGAGACGATCTAGAGACCATCTAGGAAGATTCCTTCCATGAAATATTAATTTTTAACAAGAACAAGAAGTTCAACAATATCAAATTGAAAATCCACAACTGAATTAGGAACAACATCAAGCAGAAATGGGTGGTCAACAAGGTAATGATCCTCCACCAAACAATAGGAACTTTTCTTATCCTATTAATCTAAATGTACAGAATGATGAACCTCCTATGAAAAAATTTCACCTTCTGTAAATTACCTACCTTTAGAGGAAAAAAATTTGAGGATCATGACCAGTTTCTCTTTGAATTTGAAGTTTTGTGTCAGACTTATGGCTGTATACACCTAAAATTGGTCAAGATAATCAATTAATTAAATACAAGTTATTTAATTAGAAAATATTTTATTTCGTCTAATTATAAATAAATTATAAATTTATTTATATAGTTCATTTTCTAATTCTTCTTATCTTAAATCACATTCCTCTAATCTTAATTAAATAAAAAAAATTCAATAGTTTGTTTTATTTAATTAGTATCTTCTTACTAAATTTGAATAATTCCAAATTTAAATTTAGTCATATGTCTACAACTTTTCCTCTTACCACCTCATCATGTGTCTCATGAGTTTAAATAGATCCTTAATATTTAAATTGGAATTATCCTCAACAAATTTTGAAACAAACTTGAGACACTTGGCTCTCTTCCTCCAGTTATTCTCTCTCACACTTGGAAACATGGTCTATTAAAGGGAACACTCTACTTGATTCTCTCCAGCTAAAATCTTGACCATTGGTTGTTTCCACATCATAATATACCTTGGAAAATCTATAAATGCAGCTTCATTCTACAACATTTCATATCCCAACTTTGAGCAATCTTACTCCGCAGAATTTTCACTAGAGAATTTAGCATCATTTCCTTATCACTCAATCATATAGTTTATCGATCATGTAGGAATATATTTCGTGCATTTTCCAGCATTTTGTTCTTCAGGTTGTCATTCTAAAGGTCATAAGTGCACAAACAATTTGAGAGCTAGTATGATTTCATGAATCCTTGAAGATAGGAAAGAATGGGACGACTTTAGGGAATTGGTTTTGTTTCAATTCGATTAGTTTT
>VDFB02187946.1:0-12534 GCA_007258455.2 Sequoia sempervirens | reverse complement strand
TTTTGTTTCATATTTTGTAACATCTTAAAGAGGCTAGTTTGAGAGTCACTACGAATAAGTTTTTTCTTGAGTTTTGCTACCATTATATCCCAAGATTTAATTTTATGCTTACCTTTCTTTCTCCTCTCATATTGTATGAAATCCCACCAAAGAGCTACATGTCCCTTCAATCTGGTACAAGCAAACTTCACCTTGTTTTCATCAGGAACATTCTCATAGTCAAAGTATTTGTCCAGTTCCGTAACCCAATCAATAAATGTTTCTCCATTTAAACTTCCTGCATAGGTAGGGATCTCTACCTTTGGCTTGGACCCTTGTCCCATGATTACCTTGAGCAATCTATATATTCCTCCATCTGCAAACTCTTCAACCTCTTCTTCTTCAGTTGCTTATGGCTATTCCTCTCTATCACTCACATCTCTTGTGATGACTCCTCTTCTTTGATGTTTCTCTACTACTGTGAGTCTAGCATCCAAACTCACTCTTAGATTCCTTATCTCTTCAAGAATGTCATCTCTCATCTAGACACCTCCTCTTCCACCTCCTCTCATTCTCTTCTAGGTGGCATTTTGACTTCTCAATGCAACTTACCAACATAGAATCGATTCTTTATTGTCTCTTTCAAGTACCAAACCCGCTTTGATACCAAAATTGATGCAGAGGGAAAGGAATTTGCAGAAAAAGAATAATAATCAATGGTTCGTTTGAGAAATTTTCTTTTCCTAGCAGCCCTGCTTTTTGACAAATTGAATGGGACAGCAACTTTTGTGGAGGTTTTGGGGAATCTAATAACTATTTCAGATACCTTTTATGGAGATACAACTCCTACAATGGAATCATCAAAAATGAAACAAAAGTCCTTCAAAACAAATAGTTATCAGCCCCAATTAGCCCTCAAAGTTGCCAAAACTAAGTTTTTAAGAAATAATGACCTCACATGTGCCAAAATGGTAAAAAAATTATTTGAACACTTAAATCATGTTTCCAAATACCTATAAAACAAATTTTATCAATCGGGTAGGCGTATTTCTCCCAAAACTCAAATTTATTGCTTGAAACCCTAGTTAGGGTTTTGACACGACAGTGAGTGAAAAAAAAAAATTCTAGTTGAATATCCACTTTCAAGACCTCAAACCAAATGCATTAGGTCTGTATAAACCCTTAACTAGTCCAACAACAAGGAAATCAAACAAATAACTCCAAAATATACTTATTTTGCAAAAATGGTGTTCTAAAACACTAGTAACGCCCTGACAACATACTTGCAAACAAAAACTTCATTCCATTTCCTTCTAGAATAAAATCAAACTCATTTTTCAATGTTTTTCAAAGTTAAACATCACCTTAACTACTTACCTCATCCCATGCAAACCCAAGTTACAAATTAAGCATTCCAAAACCCCTAATTAGGAACTTGGGGTTGAATAAAAACACCAAAATTTTGAATTTTATGACTAATTATTTGTAACTTAAATAAAATCCTCCTAACACATGATTAAACACCTGACACTATATTCTAATGCAAATCTATAATAAAATGATGCCTCTGAGATCATAGTCCCAAGGAGAAAAAAGTTAGCTCATGAGGCCTTGTAATGTCCCCATTTTTAGCACTTCACTTTTCAAAGGATTGGCAACCTATTCCTGCAGGTGGTCGGCAAGTCAGCTATGTAATTAGGGTTTCCCAAATGCTTGGATGGTTCCTTTGAAGATCTACAGTGGTTTCCTTGTTATTGAGAGTTTGATGTTTGGATCTCCCTCGGGATTCTTCCTGAGCTTTTAGAGAGCTCTTGAGAGGTATGACTTGTAACTCGCTGTCAAGTAATTTTCCTAACTTACTATTTTTAGTAAGTTATGACAACTACATCCTCGGTTTAGATTTTGATCATGATTCTTTCTGGGTTTTCAGAAAGCTTCGCAATGGTGTCACATGCATTGCATTTTGAGCAACTTCTCGAATTTACTATTTTTAGTAAATTCTATTTTTAGCAGTGGTCCAGTCAGCATCAGCTCAGCAGGCTTTCCTCTTTTGTCAGTTCAGTTGGTAATATCGTTTTGGCCGTTTGATGTTTTTTCTGGAGAGATAAGTATTTTAATTAAAATAATGTTTTATTTTAATGTTATGACCCCTTGGCCTAGTGAAACAACTTTATGTTGTTTTAAAAAGGGGGACTTTGATGGGTGGCGCCTCATTTGGAGGTGGATTTTAATATTCCAAAGGTTGAAAAATAAAGTGGTAAAAAGGGACGCCAACCTTTATGAAAGTCAAATTTTAATTGATTTAAATCAATCAAGGGAAAAGTACGCCATCTTGAAGGAAGGCTTGGTCAAGTCAAACCCTAAAGCATCTTGTGGAGTGGGCGCACCTTCTAGAAGCATCTGGAAGTGTCTTCTGAAAATTATAAAAGGGAGCCTTGGGTCTTCATTTCAGCATCTGATATCTTGAGTATTGTTATGCTACCGAAATGGTTGCTGGATTGCTTCGAGGAATGAATGCCTCCTAGCCTTGGCTCGACTTCGTGCTTGAGAGATAGCACCTAGTGGAGAGGTTTGCTTGTTATTGAGTGGATTTTGTAGTGAGAATTTGCATTGTGGTGCTGTTTGTCATTTGGAGTTTAGTTATTTACATTTCATGTCATTTTCTGGAGTTGCTGATATCATAACAGTTTGTAGTTTTTCACTCATATCTTTGAAAATGAAAATAATCTCATTTTGGGCATTGTTCAATTATGATTCCCTGCTAGGGGCGACCCTTCATGGAAAGATTCAGATTTTTTAGTTGCAGATTGGATTTTTAAAAGTGAAGTCGCCCTTCTTAGAGGGCCGTACCTTTTTGGCTCATTGGGATTTGTGCTAGAAAAACAATTAAGGATATTTGGGTGGGGTTTGTTGTTCAAGCTTGGTCGCCATCATCTCAAGGGTATTATGCATCTGATTTCAAGTCAATTGAGTTAGTATGGAGTGAGAAAAGTGCATTTTAGTGTGTCTAGGAGGTGCTGGTTATGCATATTAATCTGCTGGTCTGTCATATCAGATTTGGGAAGTTTGCATTTTAGTGAAGGGTTTGTGTTAGGAAGTCATAATAAGCATTGTGGAAGACACCTTTACTATTGCAACAATTTGAAGAGCTCTAATCCTTGATCTTGCAGGCATTCTCTAATTATTGTAAGCTGAACAGTAGTACTGTCAGCAATCTAGCTTCTGCTCTTTCATTTATTGTATTTCCCACTGGATAAGTGGAAGAGGCTGGCTTGCCGCCTATTTACATTGAATTGCATTGTTGTATTTGGCATCTCCGTCATATGGTAGCTCCAATTCTGTCTTGGGTTGGGAGGCACATTCTTGACGTCGAGTTTACTTTCAGTAGTATAGTTGATAGGGATCCTCCTCTGACCATATGCTCGCCATCACTGGTGCCATTCTTGGTTAGGGTTACTTCAGTTCATCATGCATTGATCCTCGACCATATGCTCGTTTGAGGCGCATTCTTGGTTAGAGTTCCCTTCAGTTTGCATCTGCATTAGATCCTCTGACCAATGCTCACACCTTGCCCACATTGGGATCCTGGTGTACATTCTGGTTAGAGTTGCCTCACATCGTTTTGGTTTAGAGCTAACCTTAACGGGTGCGTGATGATTTGTTGAAAAATTGAAAAAATTTACAAGCCTTTAAGGTTACTCCCATGCTTTTGGATGTCTAATTCTGTCATCCATGTAGAATCATCTATTGAATGACCTTTCCACTTCACTAAGTACTAGTAATACTCTCTAGTCCTTGTCCGTTTAAAAACTTGCTTGTCTGGAATAGCTTCTAGTTCTTCCTTGTTCGCTTTTGGCAATTGGTTTTCCCATTTCCTAACTGATATTTCCTTGCTCTCAGTTGTGTCACCTTCATCACCACCTTCTTTGTATGGATACAGATCTGCAATATTAAATATAGGAGATATTCCAACACCACTTGGAAATTCTATCTCATAAGCATTGTTAGAAAACTTTCTTAAAATCTTACAAGGACCAATTTTCTTCATTTTCTGTTTGTTACACTCACCTTTTGGAAACTTTTCCTTCCTCAAATGAGCTAATACCATGTCTCCAATCTAAATGTTAACCTCTCTCCTCTTGAGGTCTGCATATTTCTTGTATTTACTCACACTTGCCTCTCACTGTTTCCTAAATTGCTCATGTACTTCTTGCATAGCAATGGCAAACTCCTCTTCCTCAGCACTTCTTTTCTCCAATTTTCCTGAATCCCTCAATTCAAAAACACCTCTGGGATGTGAACCATAGACTATTTGAAAAGGACTCATACCTATACTCCTATTAGGTGAATCATTGTAAGCAAATTTTGCTTGTGGAAAGATAAGATCCCATTGTTTTGGATTGTCCTTTGTTAAGCATCTTAGTAGATTACCCAAAGTCTTGTTGACCACTTCTATTTTTCCATCACTTTGAGGGTGGTATGCTGAACTGAAATTCATATTGGTGCCCAACTTCTTCCACAAAGTCCTCCAAAAGTGTCCCACAAATCTAGTATCTCCTTTTGATATAATGCTTAGTGGAATTCCATGTAATCTAACCACTTCTTTAAAGAACAAATCAGCAATATGAGTAGCATCACTTGTGGTCTTACATGCTATAAAATGAGCCATGTTAGAAAACCTATCTACTGCAACAAAGATTGAATCATGGCCTCTTTGGGTTCTAGGTAGACCCAAAACAAAATCCATAATAATGGACTGCCATGGTTTGTTTGGAATTGGTAAAGGTTGATAAAGACCTGCATTTATACTCTTTCCCTTTGCATATTGACACACTTTGCACCTTTCTACAAACTTTCTCACATCTGATTGCATTTTAGGCCAAAAGTAATCACTTAGTGGAGCTAAAGTCTTATCTAGGCCAAAATGACCAACAAGACTACCACAAATGCTTTTCTCTAATTAAGTTTTCCCTCATAGAACTCCCTGGTACACATCATTGTGATACTTTAAAAGGCAATCTATCTTGCAACATATAGTCCATCCAAGGTTCTCTATTCCTTATAGTTGGCTGTTTACACACCTCATAGGCTTCTTGGATATCCAAATCAAATTTGTACAACTCCTTAAGAGATTCTATTCCTCCACTTTCTATCTGAATTTCTCTTATGAGTAAGGCTCTACTACTTAAAGTATCTACTACCTTATTGGCTTAACCTTTCTTGTGCTTGATAACACAAGTGACATTTTGCAATACTCCACCCATTTCATGTGTTTTTGACTTTATTTTGGCTGGCTGGTTATGAACTGCAGCGCATGATTATCAGTGAAAATAAAAAACTCCTTAGGCTTCAAATAATGCCTCCACTTCCTTAAGGCTTGAACCAAAGCATAAAACTAAAGATCATAAGCTGAATACCTCCTTTTTGCATCATTTAACTACTCACTAAAGTATGCAACAGGTCTACCTCCTTGACTTAGGCCAGCTCCAATGGCTAGCCCACTTGCATCACATTCAACTTGGAAAACCTTGTTAAAATCAAGAAGTCCTAGTATAGGCTGTTCAGTGATTTTCTTCTTCAAAAACTGAATTTCTTTTAGTAACGTCAGTCCAAAAAAACTTTCTATTATCCTCTCTTATAGTATCTATGAGTGGTGCACAAATTCCATTAAAATGTCTGATAAATTTCCTATTAAAGCTTGCCCAACTATGGAAACTTTTTACCTCATAAGTTGTTTTTGGAGTTGGCCAATCAGTTATGGCTTTCACTTTGTACTTGTCCATCATTAATCCATCTTGAGAAATCACAAACCAAGGTACACTAATTCTGTCCTCATGAATAAACACTTATTGATATTAATCAACAATCTTTCTTCTTGCAATCTTTGCATTACCATGTTAAAATGTTTGAGATGTTCTTCCTTGCTTGAGCTATAGATCAATATGTCATCCAAATAAACAATCACTAATTTACCTATGAAGGGCTCTAGAACTTCATTCATTAGTCTCATAAATGTACTTGGAGCATTGGTAAGACCAAATGGCATAACAAGCCACTAATACAACCCCTCATTAGTATTAAAGGCAGTTTTGCATTCATCTCCTTCCCTTATCTCTATTTGATGATAACCACTATTGAGATCAATCTTAGAAAAATACTTAGATCCACACAAACAATCAAGCAAATCATATATTCTTGGAAGAGGGAATCTATACCTGATGGTAATCTTGTTTATTGCTCTTGAATCTGTGAACATCCTCCAATCTCCTCCTTTCTTTGGCACCAATACCACTAGTACTACACATTGGCTAAGAATTTATTTTATCATATCTTTGCCCAATAGTTCTTGCACTTGCTTCTTTATCTCTTAATTTTCTTGTGGAGTCATCTTGTAGGCAGCTTTGTTTGGTAAACTTACACTAGTTATTAAGTCAATATGAGGACTAATACTCCTAATAGGTGGCAGCTCATTGGGCAACTCATTCACCACTATATCAGCATACTCTTCCAATATGGTTTGGATCTCTTGAGGCAGCTCATTCAACTTGGTTGCCATCATAACAGTTCTATGTCTGACTACTAGTGCAAAACCCATATTTTTATCTTTCATTGCATTGAAAAATTCCTTCTCACTCACCATCAAGACACTAGGACTAGTCACTTTTCCATTTTCTTCTTCTTTCAAAGGCAGCAAGGTATGCTTTCTCCCATCTTTTTCAATAGTATAAGTGTTTTGTCTTCCATCATGAATAGTTTTCCTATCATATTTCCAAGGCCTTCCGAATAGCACATGGTACACATCCATTGGTATTACCATAGTTACGAGACTCAGGTTCAACTCGGACTCGGCTAGGGTGACTCAACTTGGAACTTCGGACTTGGCGCTCAGACTCAACGCAAACTCGGAAAAATGAAAAAAGCCTAGAAATTTAGAGATTTTTAAGGATTTAACACTTGTTTCCAGCACCCTTTATTGAATAAACCTTAAAGACACAAAAAAATCATCAAATAGAAGCAAATTTGATCACATACACAAGTATACATCGATCACATAAGTATAAAATACACAAATTGTAGCTGAGCTATTGAAGGAAATATGACACTAAGATATATAAATATAGTGAAATGTATACAAAACTCATGGAATATGAAATCTATGACATCAAATGTTCCATACAATTATGAAATATCAAAACAATAGCTACAAGTCTATGGAATAGTGGAGCCAACATCCTTCCTACAAAGGCATCTAAGGGTCCTGGATGATTTAGCAACTGCAGCCATTGTCTCTTTTTGTGTCTCCATGCCACTCTCACCAACACCAGATGTGTCTCCTCATGCTCTAGCCTCCTCCTCAACCATGGCTACAACTTAAGCCTCTCTATCTGCTTGGTCCACCCAATCAAGGTCCTTGTCACTAAAGACTGCATCTATAGCCTTAGTGATCCACTCAAATTGTGGATCAACCTCCTCTAGGCTGATCGGGGTGGAGTGTGGAGTCTTGTTCAAAAATATTCTTGTATCTGAGCCGAAAGTTGTAATGAACATATACCAAATCATTCATCCTCTCCATTGATAGTCTATTGTGCTTCTTGGAGTGTATGTGCTCAAACATACTCCAATTGCGCTCACAACTAGATGAACTGCATGGCTGGCTCAATATATGAATGGAAACATTTTGAAGGTTCGGTGTATCAGAACCAAACATATGCCACCATCTATTTGAGATGAGAAAAAGAAACAAAATCAATCTCATTTACAACCTTAATTTTCAAGTTTCAAGTTTCAAGTTCAACATTTAATAATAAATTATAATATAAAAAGATGAAAATTATGCCCTTAAATATATTTTTAATTGGTTGTAATGTCATCCTCTCTTTGCACAATTGACATGCAAAGAGGTCTCCTTGTGCTTTAGTGAAGGCATCTATCTCCTGCACTATCTGTGTAGTAACAATAGGCAACATCTGGTCTATTGTGGAGTAGAGCCCACTAAGAATCTCATTATCTACACAAAAATCATGGCTGAATTGGATGGTCGGATTAGGAAACATGCGGCTACATGGAGGGGCCTATGAAGCTGGTGGTGCCATCTCCTATCAATGATCTCCCAAGTGGGATGATACTTCTCCTCAACTCCACCATAGACGGATCTAATGGCCTCTTTGGCCCTATCCATGCCCTCGTATATGTTGCCCATTGTAGGCTTCTCCCATCAACAACTCGTAGGAGAACTAGCAAGGGCTCGATAAACTGCAAAGTGAAAACATTAACTTAAGTAAGTGTGAACGAAAAATAAACAAATAAAAGTAAGATATGAATAAAAAGTAAAACATAGTGAAGAATTAAATTTTTCCTTCACAATCTCCTCCGTTGGTGCCCAAAACCTTGGCTCATCAAAAACGCAATTAGTCACATCAATCCCTGCAGTGGCCGTAGCATAGGATGAGGAATACCACTCCTCAATTACAACATGTGCCTCAAAGATGTCTTTGACCAAATCAATGATTGTAATGTGATAAAATTTGTGGCAAACCTAGTGATGCCAGGATGAGCCAACTCCCTCGACCCTGTGTATTGCCTCATTAGGCTAAATAAATTTGCAAATGTTTTTTGCCGCATCCACACATATTTTGATCCATGAGAGCTTTCCAAGATCCTTCAATATGAGGTCAAGGCAATGGGCAGCACATGGAGTCCAAAATATAGTAGGGTGCCTCTCCATCAATAATCTACCAGCAACAACATAATTTGTTGCATTATCGGTCACCACTTGAACCACATTCTCTTTGCCCACCTCATCTATCACCTCCTCTATAGCCTCACAAAGGTATGTGGCATTTTTGACATAGGCAGAAGCATCAATGGACTTGATGAAAACAATGTCACCTAAAAAAAGAAGCAAAACCAATTATTCAGTAAATTGAAAAACATAAATCAGCCATATTAATCACTAAATCAAATTCAAATTTCAAATTAATCAATGCATTGAGGGAAGTACAATTACCTACAGAGGAAACAAAAAAATTAAGCAACATCCTATTTCTCCTATCTATCCAACCATTAGTCATGATGGTGCAACCCAAACTCCTCCACTACAAGCGTTGCTCCTCTATTTGTGATTTTACATCTGCCACCTTTTGACTCAAAAGTGGGCCCTTTAATTTATCTTTGGTAGGGGCTT
Source organism: Sequoia sempervirens (assembly GCA_007258455.2). Taxonomy (NCBI): domain Eukaryota; kingdom Viridiplantae; phylum Streptophyta; class Pinopsida; order Cupressales; family Cupressaceae; genus Sequoia; species Sequoia sempervirens. The sequence continues at coordinate 3,371 of VDFB02187946.1, read as the reverse complement.
TGAACCCCGCCCAACATATGGTTATGGAATCAACCATATTTTTTCAAAAGGGAGACCTGAAACATGTCATAAATAAATTAATAAGTTACTTAGATAAGTATTGTAAAATGAAAAGTTTTAACTTTAAATTTGAATTCGACAATGAGATACATCTAGATTCTAAAATTTAAATATAAATTTTAAAACAATTAAACAAAAAAGAATTACTTGGCTACATGGAAGGGAATGGTGCAATAGTATCAAATGTGTGCAATTGATTTCTTTGCTGCGTCATGTGCCTCCTTGCTCCAACCCATGCTCTAAAGTGACAGTTGGGAACCAAGAGTTTTGTGTGCTACAAAATATGAATCCACCTTAGATTCACGAACTCTAGGGCCAATGCTAGCACTCCCACTACCACTAGCAGTAGCGACAACACTAGGAATACCCATAGCTGGTGCAATAGCAGAAGCACCAGCACAAGCAATAGCACTAGGATGGTATGGAGGCATGGAAGAAGCATCTCCAACACCACCAATGCTTGGCAACTCCTCCCTCTGCCTCTTTTTCATTTCTTTTTGCAATTCAAATGTTTCTAATTGCACTTGCAACTCATGAACGGGTATGCGTGCAATATGGTATTTCAATCTGTTTATGCCTCCATGATATATTGTTTTGCAATATTTACATTTTGCCTCTCCTTTTTTCTGCTCGAGAAAGATTTCAACATGTTTCCAAGCAAGGTCTTTTCTACCTAGAGTTTGAGACATTGTGAAAATATAGTTTGAATTGCAAATGAATGTGGCTGCAATTACAAGTAGGGTTTGTAAAAAAAGAAATGCAAACTCAAAAAAACAATGATTTTACAAATTACAATGAATTTTTTGTTAAAAAAACACAAAAAAACCAATTAAAATCAAACTTACCTCTTAGATTAGGCTTGAAATGCAATGGAAACTCTTTCAATTGCTGGTAGTGAGCTCTCAATGCACCTCCTTGGCGGTATGGAGCTTCCCAAATGATATCTGATAATGGATTTGTCTTCAACTTCTTGTTGTTTTCCCTACAATGAACTTTTGTTTCTCCTCACAACTCTCTTTTCTTCTCCTATTTTTCCAAGTAAATGAAATGAAGTTGCTTTTAGGGTTGGGAAGAAGATATAAGTAAAAAAAAAAACAAATTAAATGACTCTTTTATGCTTTTCTTTTTTCTTTTTTCACTTGGCTATTCTGGCTGAGTCCTCGTGATGGGACTCTCTTGGACTCGGTGAGTCTAGTGATTCTGCCAGACTCAACGAGTCCAAGCAGCACTCGGCCGAGTCCGAGTCCTAGCCCCTAGGACTCAGCCAAGGTGACTCGACTCGGGACTCGCTGAGTCCTGGCGAGTCCCATTACAATGGGAATTACATAAGAAAGAACCTTATCTTTATAGATTCCAATCTGAAAGTCTACCCAACATTGTTCATTTAATAACACTTGTTGTCCTTTATTGAGCCAAGAAACCTTATATGGAGTTTGATGTGGAATTCTTTTCAACCCAAGCTTCTCTACCATCTCTATGGAAACTAAATTATTAGTGCTACCTAAATCAATAACCATTTTGCAACATTTACCTTGAGATTTACATGATGTCTTGAACAAAGTTTTTCTTTGGGCAGGTTCTTTTTCCTTGGGTGGTTTGATAAGCACTCTTCTCATCAACAAAGACTCTCCCAATTCTGCTCCTTTCTACATGGGATGGAGATCCTACACTTTCTTCTTCTGATTGGACTACTTGATTTCTACCCTCACTCCTTGAGCTGCTTTCTTGAGGGGTTTTTGGACATTACCAAAACCTATGACCTGCAAACTTATTGCATTTGAAGCATTTACCAATAAATCCACTACCTCTTTGTGTGTTTCCACCTCTACAATAAGGTCTTCTTCCTTTGAATCCACCTCTTGGATTATGTGATTGTTCTTGGAAAGGACTTGGTTCTGAATTTTCTTTTTGAACTGAATTTCTTCCTCCTTGCTGTCCTCTACCTCTGAAATTTCTGCCTCTATCCCTATTTTTCTGATTTTTTTTTCTATTCAACTTATCTTCTGCTTTTAGAGAAAACCAGTAATACTCTTCTATTGTCCTTGTGCTGATTAGGCTAAGTTCATCTTGAATATTGTATCTTAACCCATTGAGATACCTAGCTATATTCTCCATGTCTTCTTCCCTGTGTCCATACCTGATGGTTAATCTATAAAAATCCTTTGTATACTCTTTTACACTCATCTCTTTTTGTTTCAGATTTGGTAACTTCTTAAAGAGGTTAGTTTGATAGTCACTAGGAAGAAATTTTTCCTTAAGTTTTGCTACCATTCTATCCAAAGATTTAATTTTATTCTTACCTTTCTTTCTCCTCTCATCTTGTATGAAATCCCACCAAAGAGCTACATGTCCCTTCAATCTGGTACAAGCAAACTTCACCTTGTTTTCATCGGGAACATTCTCATAGTCAAATTATTTGTTTGGTTTTGTAACCCAATCAATAAGTGTTTCTCCATATAAAATTATTGCATAAGTAGGGATCTCTACCTTTGGCTTGGACCCTTGTCCCATGATTACCTTGAGCAATCTATCTATTCCTCCATCTGCAAGCGCTTCAACCTCTTTTTCTTCTTCTTCTTCAGGTGCTTGTGGCTCGTCCTCTCTATCACTCACATCTCCTGTGATGACTCTTCTTTGATGTTCCTCTAATGCTGTGAGTCCAGCTTCCAAACTCGCTCTTAGATTCCTTATCTCTTCAAGAATGGCATCTCTCATCTGGACACCTCCTCTTCCACCTCCTCGCATTCCTCAATGCAACTTACCAACACACAATTGAGTCTTTCTTGTCCTTTTTAGGGACCAAACCCTCTTTGATATCAAAATTGATGCAGAGGGAAAGAAATTTGGAGAAAAAGTGTTAATTTTTTTAGATCAGAAATGCAAATAAACAGAAAATACAACATAGAGAACAATGAACACAAAATTATATCCTAGAAAACCCTCCTACTTGAGGGAGAAAAACCCATAAATTTATTCACTTATAACTCAAAAATAGAAGTGTAGAAATAGCACTCAAAATCAGGCCTTAGAGAGGCCGAATCTCTTACAACAGTTCAACACTTAAAGATAGTGTGAATTACTTAGATACACAATATAACAACTCTTCTCCTTGAAGTGAATTTGGTCCTCTTGAATGCGAATCTATTGTTAAAGAAAATTGATATTGGAATGGAATGAATTGATGATTAAAGTGGAGACACATTCTCCTTTATATACAAGACTAGGCGAGCTCTCCTCTAGAGCCGACCTAGCTAAATGAAATATTTGATTTATACTTGAAAGGATGACTTGCCTTGAAGCTTGATTCTTAA
>VDFB02187945.1:0-22421 GCA_007258455.2 Sequoia sempervirens | reverse complement strand
CATTCCCTAAAATATTCTTACAAGCATTCAAAGAAGAAACTTGAGGATTAACCTTCTCAAAATGATAAGAGTAGGGAATTTGTAGAAACTAAATTACATTTTTTGTAAAACAACTTACATTTTGTTCAAAACTATTTTTCAGCAAGTAAAGTTCCACTCATATAATTCTAGAAATAAGTAACATCTCAAAATACAGAGGCAGATACTCATTCAAAAGACGTGAGGGGGTTTCCTCTGCAATGACCATTGCTTACATCAGAAATTTTACAACCTGAGCAACTTATGATACAGGAACACGTTTGGCATATATAGAAGAAAGTGTTCCGATGGTTTGTGAGACAATTAATCAGTAACAAAAGGACAGAATCCTTGCTCAATTACACTCCAAAGAAATTTGATCTTCCCATGCGATTTTCCTCTTTCCCGCCATTGCTGTGGCAAATACATTTGGGCTATTTCTGAAAACAGAAACCCTCTGAGCACTAACGAGTCCAATGTTGTCACCGACTCCCTCCCACTTGACAGTCTCGTCAGAACCAATTACCTTGTGTGGCTCCCAGAATATAGGAACTTTTGTTGTATAACAATTTCTGCAGTATGAAAATCAGATAAAACTTCTATTGCATCCATCAATTTCTGCAATATGAAAATCAGATGAATTTATGTAGAAAAAATTTCAGCAAAAAATGTCCTCAAACCATACAGAGTTTCATAGGACAAAACCTTACATTCTTAGGAGACAAAGATGAAGGTTCTGGTGCAACTGCTTGATAAGCAGATTTTCCCAACATTTTTTATCACAGTTTATGATCTGAAATATTGATGCCAAAAACCAAAAAATTCTACACAGCTTAATACAGAAGTACTCTCAGGTTTATAACCCTAGCTTTAGATAATGTGGCTATACAATCCAACTAATTTGTCTAAGAAAATAACCCTAATTCTGGTTTAATTGGGGATACAATATAACTAATTTACATGAGAAAAGAACCCTAGCTCTGGTTTTTTTGGGGGATACAAATATCTAATTTATATGATGGGTTTTACACAGTTCCACCAAGCCAACCGTCAAATAGAAATCCTAACTGCAAAATCACGAGAAATCTCAGAAATGAGGGTTGGGTATTTCTAACCTGACTTCTGCTAGCAGGGTCGCCTTTCTCATCTTGGCTGTCTGCAGCTGATCCTTCAGCGAAACGTACTCCTGTGATTGCAAACAATAGCAAATAAATCCCCCATTAATGAATCCCGGGACTAAAACACAAGGACTAAATGAAGCAACGAATAACAAACAAAAATGTAAATCTTAAAATATCGGATTTTTCAGGTGAAGATAAGTGAATTTTACATCTATGAGGAGAGGCCATGCTCTGGATCAGACCCCATCTCCCTTGCACCGTCAAAAATAGGCCGTCGTCACAATACGATGCAGGAATATTGATAACAGACAACAATATATAGTTGCAGGATGGCAGTTAAACGTTGTCGATGCACAAGGCAGTGAATATAAGATAAGGATAAGTTCAAAATATCCTGCTTGGAGTATGATGGTTGCAGCAGATAAACGGTGCAGATAAGATTCAATCAAATTGCAGGCGGTGGAGTCAAGACGGTCTTCAAGAGACGGTGAAGATGAAATTAAATATTGTTTACTGCTGCTTCAATCTGTTCACAATGAATGAAGACGAAATTTTCCGGACGGCAGACATGCTTTCCGGCGTGAGACAACAATCCGGCTAAAAGCTCACTCAAAATATAGCCTATCGGCTAAACTAGATTTTGACAGACACACCACCAATGTATATAAGCAATGATCTGCATAAGCCAACAACATGGTCTAGATTGCTAGATGCTCAAGAAAAAGGAAAGAAAACTTTGTAGAAACTGAAAATAAAACTTTGTCCCCTCATTACTACTGCAGGTCTGACACAGAGCATATCATTATAACTTTCATTTAACATCACCAATAATCAACACAAGAACATTGTCCCTGTTTAAAATGATGGAAACGGTTTGCATCTCTCACAACAATTTCTCTTGCAACAATCTTGGAGATAATTTTTGATGCAGTGTGGCAATCAACACACATTCGAAGGTTTTTAACAACTCTAATAGTTGTTCTATTGGGCTCGTTTAACAAACCAAATGCAATTGCCAACTTTTCACTATGGTGGCAGAGAAATAATTCTTTTTCCTCCTCTTCCACATCAATAAGTGAATGTCTTGAATCTGGAAAATACCCTGCTACCTTCATCTCACAAGCCAATTTCTCCAACTTTGCATAGATTTCCTGTGTCTATGGGTGTGATCTGTCTCCTGTGCAAAAAGCATGTACCATTTTATGGCCTTCAATCCAACTACATCCTAGGATCTTTTTAATTCCTCTATCTTTCATCATTCTCCTTATCATTTGAACCTCACCCCACTTGCCCAATTCTGCATAGATGTTAGAGAGAAGAACATAAGTCGCAGAATTTTTAGGATCCAGATCGAAAAGCAGTGTCGCTGTAAATACTCCTAAGCCTATATTCATATGTGATCTACATGCACCAAGAAAACACATCCACACAACCACCACAGGTTTAACTGGCATCTTAATGATAAAGTTTAGGGTGTCCTCAAGATAGCCAGCACGGCTAAGGAGGTCAACCATGCACACATAATGATCAACTGTAGGTGTGATGCAATAAGGGTTACCCATCTGATTGAAGTATGTACAGCCATCAGCCACTAAACCTGCATGGCTGCATGCAAATAGAACACAAGCAAAGCTTACAGTGTCTGGATATGTTTTCGAGTCCTTCATTAATTCAAAGATTTTGAGTGCATCCTTGCAAAATCCATTTTGTGCGTATCCTGCGACCATGGCATTCCATGAGATCACATTTCTTTGAGGTATTTTGTCAAACAATTCACGTGCCTTGTCTATGCTTCCACATTTTGCATACATGTCTACCAGGGCACTTGCAACTACAGCATCTAACAAAAATCCACCTTCAATAATGCTTTTATGGATATCCATACCCTGCTTCAAAGCTCCCATTTTGGCACAGGCTGGAAGGATGCTGGCAAAAGTTGTGGAGTCTGGCTTTACACCTGCAAATTGCATTTGCTTGAAAGTTTCTAAAGCCTTTTCAACAAATCCATTTTGCACGTATCCTACAACCATTGCAGTCCATGAGACCACATCTCTTTGAGGCATTCTGTCAAACAGTTCACGTGCCTTGTCTATGCTTCCACATTTTGCATACATGTCTACCAGGGCATTTGCAACTACAACATCTGGCAAAAGTCCACTTTCAATTATGATTTGATGGATTGCTGTACCCAGTTCCAAAGCTCCAATTTGAGCACAGGCAGGGAGGATGCTAGCAAAGGTTGAGGAGTCTGGCTTTACATCCGCCAGTTGCATTTGCTTACAAGTTTCTAAAGCTTTTTCAGCAAAACCCCTTAGAACATATCCTCCAATCATGGCAGTCCACGAGACAACATCTCTTTGAGGCATCCTGTCAAACAATTCACGTGCCTTGTCTATGTTTCCACATTTTGCATACATGTCTACTAGGGCACTTGCAACTACAACATCTGATAAATATCCCCCTTCCGTTATGCTTTGATGGATGTCAATGCCCTGTTCCAAAGCTTCCATTTTGGCACAGACTGGAAGGATGCTGGCAAAGGTTGTGGAATTTGGCTTTACACCTGCCAATTGCATTTGTTTAAAAGTTTCTAGAGCCTTTTCAACAAATCCATTTAGTGCATATCCTACAATCATTGCAGTCCATGAGACCACATTTCTTTGAGGCATTTTGTCAAACAGTTCACGTGCCTTGTCTATGCTTCCACATTTTGCATACATGTCTACCAAGGCGCTTGCAACTACAACATTTGACAAAAATCCCTCTTCTGTTATGCTTTGATGGATGCCCATACCCTGTTCCAAAGCTCCCATTTTGGCACAGACTTGAAGGATGCTAGCAAAGGTTGTAGCATTTGGCTTTACACCTGCCAATTGCATTTGCTTGAATGTTTCTAAAGCGTTTTCAACAAGTCCATTTTGCGCATATCCTACAATCATCACAGTCCATGACACCACATTTCTTTGAGGCATTTTGTCAAACAGTTCACAAGCCTTGTCTATGCTTCCGCATTTTGCATACATGTCTACCAGGGCACTAGCAATTACAACATCTGACAAAAATCCCCCTTCCATTATGCTTTGATGGATGTCCATACCCTGTTCCAATGCTCCCATTTTGGCACACACTGGAAGTATGCTGGCAAAGGTTGAGGAATTTGGCTTTACACCTGCCAATTGCATTTGCTTGAAAATTTCTAAAGTTTTTTCAACAAATCCATTTTGTATGTATCCTGCAATCACGGCGTTCCATGAAACCACATTTTTTTGAGGCATTTTGTCAAACAGTCCACGTGCCTTCTCTATGCTTCCACATTTTGCGTACATGTCTACCAGGGCAGTTGCAACCACAACATTTGGCGAAATTCCTCTACCCTGTATGCATTGATGGATATCTATACCCTGTTGTAGAGCTCTCATTTCGGCACAGGCTGTGAGTACGCTGGCAAATGTGAAGTGATCAGGTTGAAAACCTGTTCGTTGCATTTGGTGGAATAGTGTGAGTGTCTCGTGAGGATACCCATGTCTTCGGTATGCAGCAATAGTCATATTCCATGAGACTGTGTCTCGTTCTTTGATTTGGTCAAACACTTTAAGAGCATCCACCAGGCTCCCGCACCTGTCATACATGTTAATAAGCTTATTCTGAAACGTCGTGCGAGTAGCAAATGCAAATCGCCTGTGATCGATGAAAGAGTGAACCTTTTTCCCTTGTGAAAGAGCATTCTTGAGAATGTAGGTTTGCAATAATTGAAGATATGCAGAGAAGTCTCCATTGGGTTTTTGTGTAGTAAGTAGAATGTGCAGCGCCTCCTTCAACTGTCCCGTTGTACATAATGGCGTGAGATTGAGGTGAGTAGTGGATGGCAATAGCATTTTACGATTGCCATTCAGTGTACGTCTACCATAATGATATTCCCAGTAAGCCGGGGAGCAATTTCACTCTGACCTATTCTTTTTTGTGTGTATTTTTTTGGGTAAATAAATCTTTATAATTACTTATTTACATTGTTCTTGAGTGTTTCTTGTGGAACCTTGGTAAGATTAAATGTTATAAAACAAATCATGCATGATCACTTGCAAAGTGGGCAAGGGTTTGAAAAAATTGTAGTATGTTTAATATGTCAAATATACTGAAGAATGGTTTATCTAAAATATGAATTCCAAGGAGAGTGGTTTTCTATTTTATGACTTTGTTAAAATAAAATAGAGTGAAGACATAGCAACTTGTCATTTTTGTTGAGCTTGTTTGTAAACTTGATGTTTAACTATTTCATTTTTACTTTTAAAAAAAGAACATTTGGTTGTTGCGATTGTAGGAAGTGTAGGCAGAGAATTCGCTAATGCAATATCTTCTAGGCTAGAAGTAGTGCTTGAAAGTCACATTTGGACTTGCGTAGGGATAGACTTGATGTGTACCATCTAGAAGCTTGCATATTGTATTTGTTAGAAGCCTGTTTATTTTAAAATCTAGTTTTTAGTAGGAATTTTTGGATTAGGTCGTTTGCATTTGGTAATCTAGGGGTTTTCATGTTATTGATATCTGATTTGCAACGTGCGGCATAGGTGGAAGGACACATTTTCATTTGAATTTGCTAACTTGTTTATCTTGTCTCATTTTACAATTTCATTTAGTTCTTTCACACTCATTTGGTTAAAATTAACATTGCATTATACACTCATTTGGTTTAAAATATACAACAACCTGCATTATCTCACTCATGGTTTTAAAATGAACACTACTTGCATATTCACTCATTTGGCTTAAAATTTACAACAATTTGCATATCACATTCATTTGACTTAAAATTAACCTTGCATTTCCACACTCATTGGCTTTAAAATTAACAATAATTTTGCATCAAGTGTCTTTTTTCACATTTGGATTTAGGGACTTAAAATAAACCATTGTTTTCATTGTCTTGTGGTTTTGCATTTTGTTTTGAGGTGTGTATGCTCTTCTCTTGCACCATTTGGTGATCTTGAGAATCAAAAACATCTCCTGACATTTGCATTATCACCACACATTTAGTTTTATTAAGGTTAATTAACACCATGCTAGTGTGAGTCAATTATAATGTGTATGCTCTCTCCTCGCTCCTTGTGTGATCTTGTAGATCAAAAGCATTGTGCTTGACATGCTTTTGTTTTACCCTTAGAGGGGCCTACCAAGTGAGATACATCTGTATAGAGAACTCCTTGGTGAGTACAACCGGTTTTTCCCTCAGGCGGGTATATAAAAGGATAAGACGAAACATTAAGTCCTCATGTTATTAGTTTTTGTCATATAGTGCCATTCAGAATGGGGAGGTACCTTTGCGTATAAATGCCCCTAGTAGGAGTGGTTAAAGTCTTAGGTGGCTTGTTGGATGCTCGCAAGGTGGCATGTCCCCAAGTTGTGACTAATAACTAAACTAGTTAGAAGCCACCCTTTTGATTAAGTTTTGGTGGCATTCTTAGTGCAAGGGTGTAGCATCGCACCCCCAAGATTTTTACGCCAAAAATTTGGCTCCCTTAAGTGAGACGGGAATCGTTGGCTTAGCATAAGTTACTTGTTCAAACTTGTAACTTTCCAAGGAGAGAATGATTGGGTCATCCTTCCATTCTAGGAGGCCCTTATCCATCCACTTCCATAGACAAAAGGTGATACCTAACCTAAAAGGGTGTCCCTCCTTGGCGTCGATGGAGATTCCTAGAGTGGGTTAAGAGTGTTTCCATTGGAATTGACCTTAGGGATAGACAAGTGTCTTATGTGTGTGATTTGTTTTCGATTTGTCCTAGACCCATGGAAGTTTGAGATGAATAACCTCTGAACATACACATTACAAACATACTTTTTGACATTCAGACCAGCCCAATTGTCTTTAGATTGTTTACAGTATTTTCCATTCAAAATTCACAAAAATCAGGTCAAAGTTTAGTCAAAATCAGTCAACGTAGGACAAAAACAAGTTGTTCACTGCAACTATCTCTGTTAATCACACTTGCTGCCCAAAACACCACAACTGTTAAAACAAAAAGATCGCAATTGATTCCTAGAACACCGCATTTGACACTTAGAATGTCACAATTGCTAGTTATTGAACTTTTTAGGGAAATCTAGAATAATCCACTTTCTAATCAATTCTTGAGTACAATCTTGTCATCTGATCATAGACTTACGATCACTAGAATTGTCATTTTCATTCCATCCTTTGTCTCACCTTTGCATTAGTTTCATTTTTCATATGTCAAACTATAGGTCATCTTTTAGTTGCAAATACCTTTTTGCAGACCTTAGATTAGGAAGTTTATCAGACTTAGACAAGACCATAGCTGCAAATTCATATTTCCATTGACCTTATCTTTCAAATCAATCAACTTAGTCCTTTTTCCTTTAGGTTGGTTCCTCAACTCACAAGTCTAGTTTGAGACCACCTTGTCAACTTGTCATTTTAGTCATTATCCTCTCAAGGTCGTTGGCAATCAGATTTGTCACATTGGTTATCATAGTTTGGTTGATAACCTTTCCTTAGGTTTACCAAAAAGTATTTTAGACTTCTATTAGGACATATTACATCCATCCCATCACAACATCATATTGGCATACCTTATTCATAGACATACCATAGATTTTGATCATTGTGACATTAACATATTGACATCTTGACTGTTATCACTTTGACTCTTTATCTTGGTCCACTATCATTTGGCATCCTTTATATCTTGAAAAATTGAAAGACAGTTTAGGTTGCATACCTTAGTCATAGTCATACCTTGCATTGTCATCTCTTAGGCATCTTATCACATTCACCCCCCCCTTTGCAATTCTTTTATGGTCAAAACAGGAGCACAAAGGAAAAGAAAGGAAATGGACTTCACTAACATGAGGATGACCTTTTCAATCCCACTAGTAACATGAGATTTGGATTTTCTTCCAATGAGTCACCACACACACAAAACTCAAATCCTTTTACAAGGTTCACAAAACTAGACATCCAAACACCATTGACTGAGGAAGACATTGATAGTTTCCCAAAATCCTAGTGTGGCATGGTTGGTAGATGAAATAGTGGCACAAGACCCCCAAAGATTTCTAGCCAAATTATTGCATAGTGGAGCAAAACTACCCCATGGCTTTGATGTGAACTCACTTTGAGCAAAATCATCACCCAACAACCAAAGTAAAGGAAATGACACATCTACCTCCAAAGGTTCCATCCCACAAGTGAATGTTTCCATGCCTTTAGGAGGGTCCACACAAGATTCCACCACAATCCACACGTCCTTATTTGGAACACAAAAAATGACACAATCCATGACACAACCAATGACACAATCAATGTCACAACCTTTTGGCACCACATTCAATCCATTTGGAACATCTCATGCTATGGTGTTGCATCATCAAATCCTTTTGGCAAGAATAAGAGAACAAGGGTTTGTATTCGTGGGCCTAAGACACTAATAAGCACATCAAACACCAACACTTCCCAAGGTCCTAATGCAAACATTCCTCAACAAAACAAACAAGGGCCCTTCACACAATATGGTAACCAAAATACACAAGGTAAACACATTCCCAACCCACTCCAAATGCAATCCAATACCAACACCTCACACATTCCAACTCACACTACTCATATCCCTCAAATTCAAATTTAAAGTTTTACACCACATGTCCAAAATCAAATCCCTACATACACTCATAATATTCCAAATAAAAACATTCCAAACACACCACATGTCAACACCAACACATCCACCCAACACATGGGATTGCAAAATATGAACATGGGCCCCTATCATAATGTAGTAAACAATACCATGGACACGTCACTCACACCATATGATGTCCTACCCAACCAAATGCTTTATTTTCCAAAACAAGTGGAAATCGTGACATTATCAAACAAAAATACTTACTCTACACAAGAGTTATGCCCATACCCATTTGATAGGATATTATACATGCCTCCTTTTCCTCCTCACTATGTCATGCCAACTTTACCCAAATATAGAGGAAAAGGAAATCCTATTGAGCATGTGAGAGAATTCCAAACGATCTTGACTGAAATTACATCCGAATAGACATACATAATGAGACTATTTCCTAGGAATCTTGTAGGATAAGCCCTAGAATGGTTCACTCACCTACCTATAGGCATTCAATCATGGGATGAACTTGCTAACAAGTTTATCACCCAATTTTCCTTTAATATTGAAAACGACATCACCATTTCCACCTTATGTCACACAAAACAAGAAGAGGGTGAATCATTCATAACGTTCTTCTAGAGATGGATGAGCTTGGCTAGTTGCTATCCTGTTGACATTCTCAAAAAATAAAAGATTGTCATGTTCATGGGAAATTTTTATCACAAACTTAAAATTTTGACTACAAACCCATTATTGCACCACATTCACTGACCTTTTGGAAAAAGGCACCATCCTAGAAAAGGCCCTCATCTCCAAAGGGGAACTTAAGACATACAACAAGACATAAATTCCCAAAACACTTCAAATGACAAGAGAAAATATTGGGCCTGCAACAAAAATGTCACCAATGATGGAGTTGTCCATGCGAAAGCAGTACACACTAGTCCCACAATCACACTTAGGGGACCCAACACATCAAACAACCCACCACGTGTTCCCAATCAAACAATAAATGCCCTTCAAAACATGCAAGAACAAAAATCCCAAAGAAAGTTTCTTGCAAGACGCAAGTATACTCCCTTAGGGGAGCTAATTGAATCGGTCATCAAACAACTCTTGCAACAAAGAGTCAAACAACTTCCTGATGCAAAACCATATGACCTAGCACAATTTAAACCTTCATGGTGGGACGATAATGCCTTTTGTGATTATCATCGAATTAAAGGACACCCAACTTTCAAATGCAGACAATTGAAAAACATCATTCAAGACCTTATTAAAAATGGTATCATAGAAGTCAATGAACAACAATAGGCCTCTAACATTGATCATAAAGTCTTTAATTACATGACCATGGAAAAGGAAAGGCTTCCAATTTGGGTTCCAAGACCAATAATCCTGCCAACTATACCAATGCCAAATATGACTACACTACCATCCATCACATTTGAGCTATAGATGATTATGTCAATACCATCACCATCAAGAAACCACCAGAATGTGTCATAAATACCTATCGAACCAAAGTGACTGTACAAGTTTCTCCCCCAAATCAACAACAAAAATATCAATATAACATACTAAAATATTTGGGGAAAACACCTGCACAAATCTCTATTCTTGAGTTGTTACGTATATCACCCAAGCATAGAGCCATTCTTGAAAAATCTTTACAAGACACTACCGTTCCCACTGACCTTGATGTTAATAATTTTGAGGAGATGGTGGGATACTTGGCTAATACTCATCATGTCACTTTCTTCGACCAAGATTATTCAACCCAAAAGCCTAGTCATAGTGATCCCTTACACCTTGAAGTCTTCATCCATAAACATAAAGTCAGACAAGTCTTGGTAGACGGAAAATCAGGGTTAAACATTTATACCCTCAAATTGGTTGAGGCATTAGGCTTCTCTGAAGCATGTATAGACACAAAAATAACATTTTTATCAAAGCTTACATGACAATGAAGAATGCTCTTCCAAGGGCGTTATATAACAATACCAGTCAAAGTTGGACCAACAACAATGGATACCACATTCCAAGTCTTGGACCTAGACCTTCCATACAATCTTCTCATTGGTCAACCATGGATCCACACCATGAAGGCCATGCCATCCACTTACCATCAATGCCTCAAGTTTCCCCATGAAGGCACTAAAATTATAGTTGTTGGTGACCCTGATCCTTTTCAATATTGCAATAATCTGAGAGGGACTACTCAATTCCAAGTGCCTATCAATAAGGAAGCTTTATCCTCCACCTCGTCCTATTACATTGATCCATCTTCCTTGACTAATTCATCTACTTCATTCGTTGCACCGTCAAACACCAAGGTCTAGGTCCATGACATGGGATGTGGAGAATATCGTATATTTACCCACACGTGACTATGTTAATAATGCTAAGAATATTGAAAATTTTAATGACGTAAAGACAGCTTTAGAAGGTATGCAAACAAAGGGCCATGCTTGGATTGAAACTTTCTGGGATCTTGACGACACCTCGGTCTTTTCCATTCAAGATCATCCATCTCCATCTCATGACACTCTCTCAATCATTCCATCCTCTAAACCACCATCTGTCCATTTTGACCATCCTGGGTTAGGGCATGTACCCCCTACTGTCACCTCTACTAAGCCATCTTTCCAACTCGTTAAGGATGTCCAAGCCTCCTTTGACATTAACAATACCGAAAAGGATAGTCCCAAAGACTCCATTGATGGCATCGCCACTCTCGTTCATCCATTGAACATTCCTGTCTCATCCACCTCACCCATCTCACTCATTTCCATCCTCATTATAGACATGGATCAACAAGTCAAAACTCAAGAAAAGAACAAGGCAAAGCTCAGATGAAAGAGCTATCTCTAGAAGGAGATCAAGAATCAAAATACATAATGAAAAGAAAAGAAGATCAAGATAAGTCCTCTAGTCAAAATCAAAAGCTATTGGATGAATCAAAAATAAAAGTAAAAAATGAAAGCAAGAAAGAGTCGATCTCCAAGTATGCCTCTTCATCAAAAATCACTGGGGGCATCTGTCAAAGCACAAAGTCAAGAAAATAACTTGTTGATCCAATGTTTCCATCTTTGTCATTCTCACTCATACTATACATGCCATTCAATTCATTCATATTCACCCATATGTCATATCACTCCAACTTCATTGGCAATGTTTTTCAATAGACCTTTAACGACAACCCCTTCATGTACTCTAGCTCATTGGTGGCCCAAGCTCCTTTTGTCGGGGGCCTGATGGCCCACATAGTGTGCATATTAGGGATCATACCATAGCCTCCTTTTTTTTCCACATCTATCGCCCTTCATATTTACCACCTGCACTCATCATTCAAATCAGGTCCTTTCGTCCAGCACGGTCATCCAAACAGGGTCAATGCATTAGCATGGCAGTCTTTAGATCAGGAGTATATCAGCTTTCAACTCCTGAAGGGGAACCCTTGTCAAAACCTATCAATAGTTTGCACTTGCACAAATTCTATACTTAGCTTCAGAGAGCCATGTAATAACCTAAAAAATACAATTTTTTTTAAAAAAAATCATTGCCTTGATGAAAACCTAGAAAATAGGTCTCTTGGTGTGAATAATAATCTGCATCTAGCTAAACATAGACAAAACAAACAAGGTTAGTCACATTAGCAAGCACAAAAATCCATTCCCTATGAAATTATTGATCATACTAAGAGATGAAAACATGAAACAAAATCATATAAGACAAGCAAATAAAAGTGTGTAAACCTATCTAAGTAGATCAAACCTCCATCCCATTGGGGGATTGGTTTCACTTTGATGCGGAAAGTGGCCCTTTCCTAATCCCTTGTGATAAGCTTCAAGATTCTTGATGAACAATGGTGATTTTTGATACAAAATGTGATGAACTCAAGCCAATATGATGATGAAATTCTATAGCTATGTGATGAATTTGAGTAGAGTAACAATGCATGAAGTTGTGGATCCATATTCAATTTATAGGAGTGAAGGGTTGAAAAATAGATGAAATTGAGCAATGTGGGATTAAAATGGGAGCTACTAGCTTTGTGACACTTGTCACAAGGCTAACACTAGTAGAATTTGACAAATAAATAACTATGTGACTAAAAATTTTAGTCACGATAACTAAAAATGACTAAATTCTACTCATTTTTTGCAACATAGCTATAAATGACTAGTTTTTTTTATCAAACTTTGTTTTTTGAGAGAAAATCTTCCTAGCCATCAATTTAGGCTTTAGCCGACACCTATGCGTACAAATTTATATATATATAATAAATGCCTAACAAAAATCAAATGATATAAGACCACCATTTTTCTGTGATTTTTAACTATTGCTTAGTTAGAAGAAATAGTCTGGGAAAACAAATAAAGGTTGAAGGGTTTTCAATTGGAGATATTGAGCAGTAATCGAAGGGATTTCCTAGTGGAGGAATCTCCTACCAATAGTGCTTCAAGGTACGGGTCTAGAATGTGGCCAAATCTATCCTTCTATCAAACAACTCCCCACTTGGAAGTATGTCTTGAGGATTTTGAGCTTTTTGTTGTGGATCGTCTCAGAGGTAAGCAAACCATTCTTAATTTTTTTAAGGTATTTGAAAATTTTGATGTTGGGTATTTTCGTGTAGTACTATTTGGCTATTTGAATTTTATGATGTTGGTTGTTTTGTTACTGGATATTTGGGTATGTTTAAAAACTAATGCTCAGTATTTTTTTAATTGGTTGTTTGGGTATTTTGATGTTGGGTTTTCACTTGAAATGGGTATTTAAAAAAAATGGTACTAGATATTTTTCGCTATCAAGATAATGTTTTTTTGAGAAACAAATGAGGTCTCAACCTTTTCTGGTATTACACATAGTTTTCTAAATTTTGATTTTGTTATCATTTTTCCCGAGCATTAAAAAAAATTGATGTTCGGTGAACCCTTTGTTATTGACTATCTTGGTATTTAAAAAAGGGCGTTGGGTGTTTTCTTTATATGGGTATTTAAAAAAATTGGTACTAGGTATTTTTTTGTTGTTGAGTTATGGTTTGCATTTCTATAGAGGCCTAGGGTTTGTACCCTAGTCATGCTCTTACCAATGCTTCTATTGGTATTAAAAAACAACCTTAAATCTTGGGTCAGAAAATTAGTTGTCTTGACAGGGTGTGGTATGATCTTGGATTGTATCCTAGAGTGTGTGGGAAGCTTGTGTTTAATCATTAGGGTATGCAAACCTAATCAGGAAAATGTATCCTATATAGCATGGGTCTTGCTTTAATACTTCCCATAATGGTTATTAGCATATCACATTATTATAGTTTGTGGTAATCCAAGATTGCATTCGAGTATGTAACAAACTTGGTCTGTAGTTTAAGCTATACACTTTTAAGTAACATTAATAAGGTTTAGAAAATCTTGATCACTCTCTAGAATAGTCCATTAAACATGGGTTGTGCTTGAATGCACTACATAATTGATATAACACAACCACTTTGCATATAAACCAGAGTTATAGGCTCTTTATTGCAACAAGAGGTAATTGCTCTTGGATCATGCTATAATTACATATAATTACATTGTAACCTATTAAACTTGAGTCAACTTGAATACACCCAATGATGATTGACACCTAATTATGATGACAATGCTCATATGAGTACCTCCATTTCTATCACAACATAGCCACATTAAACTTGGGTCACACATGAATGCATCTTGTATTTGTTATAGCACAATTGTGCCACATGACCAATAGAGTTATGGATCACATAATTATAGTCACAAGAATTTGTTCCTTGGTTGTGCTCTTATGGTGATTCCATTACTGTTACAACATAACCCTTTAGAATTATATTGCTCAAATCCTTACATTGTGTATTTTCTCTTTGGATGGATGGCAATTCAATGACAGGGATTTGTATGCAGGTCATGCTCATATAAGTGCCTTCATCACCATTACGCAATAGTACATCAGAATTTCCTTTCTTGAACCTTTACTTCATTTTTTATTATTAGGGTTTCTTAGTGATTATTCCATTTCCACATGGAATATTGATAAAAGAATCCAAGCAAAAAGTCATTTTGTTTTTAGTTAACTCCTGCTAACATAGTTTTGGAATAAATATTTGATTGCATTACTTCAAGTGTGAATATTTTTGTTTTCTACTTATAATACATTCATTGAGAGTTGTAGTAGAAAGCTTCTTATGTTGAAACCCATCCTATAAACTTTCTTTAAGCTACATTTAGGAGGCTTCCTGGATTTTTTTTTATTTATACAACTTTTTTTATAGTAAATGACATTGGATTCTTTCTGAAACTAAAATGATTTATTAATTATGGTTTTATGATGATTAAATGTTTTATTTAGAAGGGGTTAATATGTGGCATTTTTATGTGTAGGAAGAATAGATTGTGATGTAACATTCAGGTATGGACGGTTCAGGAAAACTTGGATTGCTATTAGTGACATAACCAAGTTGGAGAGTACCTTGAGCCGGTATGAAACACTTTTGGGTGTTTTCGCTCAGAAACAGAACTTGAGTATAGGAATACAAACGTTAGCGAACTGAAACATTAATTTCCACTTGATTGAATCTTAGGATTCAGTTGATCACTCTGAATATCAGACAAAGGAAGTTCCTATTTTCTAAAGATAAAATCATAAATCTGTTGGTCCAATTTCACATCCAACTTGAGGTCATGAATATCAGAAAGAGGAAGTTCCTACATTCTAAAGATAAAATCATAAATCTATTGGTCCCAGTGGAGATACAATTTGAGGTCATGGCTTTGATAGAAGTTCCTACATTCTAAAGATAAAATCATAAATCTGCTTGGTCCAATTTGAGGTCTAATTGTAAGGATTTGTCTTTTTAATTATACACTATATTTGCGATACAAATTGTTACTTTAGAATTATGGTATTGCATTTCTTCTAATGTTTTCAACCCTCATTTTGGGAAGAGCTCGAAGATGGTTCCTTAGATGGAGACTACACTTTACGTTATAGGTTCCATCTAGAAACACCAAAAAGCAGTGCGTCATACTGAGGAGCAAAAGTAGGATTCATGCAATGACGAGATACTCTTTTTTGGAGCTTTGGTTAAGAATTTAAATGTTTTATATGTGCATAGAGAATGTTCATGAATTGAAAACTTCCTTACAAAGCAATTACCACAAGAGAGTTTGAGGTGAATTGCACCTGCTATTTTATCTTGATATGGATATGTTCTAACTTGTAGTTAATTGTTGTAGCATAAAAAATAGGCTAAATAGTTGTTCATATACCATTGTTTCTAATTCAAAATTTCTATGTACCTTATTCTAGGAGAAATCCACGAGTCTATACATAAGACACCATTGTTTCAAATTCAAAATTGTTGGTTCTTTCACAATTGTTTGCTTCATTTATTTGATCTAAGATAGCCTGTTGTATAGAAGATGCTCTCAAAATCATAGTAAAATCCTTTATTCCAGGAAGACTGTTCAGAATCTTCCCATCATAGCAATGAACAAAAGCATCAGTCATTAACCTGAACTTTGCAAGATTTTCATCAAATTCTACTTTTCCACCCTTTTCTATTCTAAATTTTATTCCCAATTTCATCCATGTAGAACTTCCTCAAGCTTGTAGATCTTGTTGTTAGCCATAACTTTACCAGGTGTCGAAGGATAGCTTCAAGTTTTTACCCAAGCAACAATTGACAAAATTCGGCCTTACTAAATACAATGTGTTGAAAAGCTCTTTGAATTTATTCTGGAAAAGAGTTTCTAAGAGTATACTACATAGTTTTGAATTAACCTTTTTGCATGAATTTCATATCTTTGATCAACTATTTTGAGCTTGATGACTTTCATCAAGAATGAGTAGACCTAGGCTCTCTAAAAGTAGTTTTCTAATATGCTTATCCTCTTCAAGAAGGCTCACATTTGTCTCACAAGTTAGGTATACAAAAATATTGCAGCCAATAACAAGCACACATTTTCTTGTATGCCACCCACTTGTGAGACAAATGTGAGCCTTCATGAAGAGGCTAAGCATATTGGAAAACTGCTTTTAGAGAGCACAGGTCTGCTTGTTCTTGATGAAGGTCATCAAGCTCAAAATAGCCGATCAAAGATATGGAATTCATGCAAAAAGGTTAATTCAAAACTGTGCATTATACTCTCAAGAACTCTTTTCTAGAATAACTTCAAAGAGATTTTCAACACATTGTATTTGGTAAGGCCGATTTTTTTTAATTTTTTCTTGGGTAAAAAATTGAAGATATCCTCGACACCTGGTAGAGTTATGGCTAACAACAGGATCTATAGACTGAGGAAGTTCTTCATGGATGAAATTGGGAATAAATTCAGAATGGAAAAGAGAGTAGAAAAGTAGAATTTGGTGGCTCTTGCAAAGACCAATTAATGACTGGCTTTTTTCATTGATATAATGAGAATATTGACAGGTCTTCCCAAAATAAAGGATTTTTTGTGTTTGAGCATCTTCTATATAGCAGTTGTCTTAGATCAAATAAATGAAGCAAACAATTGTGAAAGAGCCAACAATTTTCAATTTAAAACAATGGTGTCTTATGTATAGACTCCCCCTATGATTTGCTCCTAGAATAAGGTATAACAAATTTTAATTTGAAACAATGGTATATGAACAACTATTTATCCTATCTGTTATACTACAACAATTAACTACAGGTTAGAGCATATCCATATCAACATAAAATAGCAAGTGCAATTCACGTCAAACTCTATTGTGGTAGTTGCTTTGTAAGGAAGTTTGCACTCCATGAACATTCTTTGTGCACATCAGTATGTTGGTTATTATCTTGATCTCCTTTGTGATCAAAAGAACAGTGAAGTTTGTTGCATAACTCATGACCATTTTGCAGTGTTGTGATCCAAAGCTCTTTTACTTCTTACTCACTGTGTTCTCAATCACCATGTGCGAATGACTTAGAGGGCAGATCTTTGTGACCATTTGACAATAACTTTCAGTGTTTTTGGACTATTTGTTATGATTTAATCACTTTTTGGTAGTGTTCTCCTTTCTCATTCCTATAAGACAGAGGAAAATTCACAGTTTGCAACTCTCTAACAATGATATTCCTTTCAGTGATCTTAGTCACCTAATTCAATGTGTTATCTTCTTCATTTCTCAGTGCTAGCAATGCCTACACAGTGTTTTCTCAGTCATGGTTATAGTGCTCCTTCATTTGAATATATTATGTTGCTTAGGCAGTAATGTTTAAGTGAATTCATATTTTTTCTTGCAAGCATCTTGTTGCACTTGTAGAGTTTTGTTGTGCATAATATGTAGTCAAGATGCCTTCAAGTGGAGCTCTTTTCCAGATGCAGTAGGATAACGGTGTCAATAAAATAACAGTGTTAGTGAGAGGTATGGTAGTAGATATACTGAGAATGGAAGGTATAATTTTTTGATAGTAAAAGAATCATTTATCTACTCAGATCTTGACACAAGTTTCCCCAGTACATAAGATAGTGTATAATGTACTCTATTCCATGGTATCCACCTAATTCCATACCACCCAGAGAAGCAATGACTGAGAGTATATGTGCCCTATATTTTTGCAACCCAAATGTGTCTTTCTAATGGTTTTCCATAATTAGGAAGAAGGTATGTCATGAAATGTTTGTGCCCACCCAAAACTAAGCCTTACAAAGAATGTCTGCACCTATGCAAAATACCATAAGCTGCTTCAAAATACACATTGGCATCTTTCTGATATATATGCATAACATATTTTTTGCCACCATTTCAAAATACACATTTATGATAATATTCACACAACAAGAACCTTGAAAGGCCAGAAACCTTTCTCTCATTCTTCCTAGGTCACTCCTCAAGAGCCCGTATCAATATTTGTGGGATCTTTACAATAGCTTATCCACTGATGAGAAGGCTCCCCTCATTTGCTAATGGAATAAATTTTCATCTGCTCTGCTTGAATGTGTAATGTGATGTAGCACGTTCAATGTCACAAGGCACAGTTTGAGAGCATAATTTTGAGACTTGATATCCATAGAATCTAACTTATTGTAACACAAAATGCAAAACCAACATTCAAGGAAGGTGCTTTCAATATTTTTATTGCTAACTAAGCACTCATGCTATCTCCTAGTTTTCTTCCAACTAACCGGTTATATGAGTGATTATTTCTCATTAAGGCATAAGCATATTTGGAAGTGGATTTTTATCAGATATTGTAGTTGCAAGTTCCACTTTGGATTGCCAAATCCTTCACAAAACCTTCTGCACAACCATCGCAATATTGCATGACTGTTGTTGGGCCTTCGTAGTGATGCGAGGAGCTTTCCCCACATCACTGTGA
Source organism: Sequoia sempervirens (assembly GCA_007258455.2). Taxonomy (NCBI): domain Eukaryota; kingdom Viridiplantae; phylum Streptophyta; class Pinopsida; order Cupressales; family Cupressaceae; genus Sequoia; species Sequoia sempervirens. The sequence goes on along the minus strand of VDFB02187945.1, from coordinate 3,297 downwards.
AGGCCTAACAATAGTCGTGGGGTGTTGTGATTGTCACTGTAACACCGCACGACTATTGTTGGGCCTTCACAGTGTTGTGGGGAGCTTTCCCGCAACACCCTGAAGGAACAACAATAGATGTGCGATGTTGTGGTGGTTGTGTAGAAGGTTTTGTGAAGGCTCTAGTGATCTGAAGTGCAACTTGCAACTACAACATCTGATAAAAAAACACTTCCAAATATGCTTTTGATGGATGTTCATATCCTCATCCAAAGCTCCAATTCACACATAGGCAGGAAGGATGCTTTCAAAGGTTGAGGAGTTGGGATTTACACCCACTGGTTACATTTTCTTAAAATTTTCTAAGGACTTTTCGAAAAACTCATTTTGAAGATATCCTTCAATCACAACATTCCATGATATCACATTTGTTTGAAGCATTTTTTGAAACAGTTCACTTGCCTTGTCTATGCTTCCACATTTTCATGTATGTCTAGTAAGTCACTTGTAACTACAACATATGAAAAAAAGATCCCTGCTATTATGCTTTGATGGATGTCCCTTCGTTATTACTGGATATCTGATGTAGTTCTGATTATTATAGTGCAAAGCTATTTTTTAGATTGTTTCATTTAGCATCACCAATATTCTCTGCAAGAACATTGCCCCTATTTAAAATGATGGAAATGGTTCACATCTCTCAGAACAATTTCTCTTGCAATAATCTTGGAAACGAATTTAGATGCAGTGTGAAAATTAGAACATACTCAAAGGTTCTTAACAACTCTAATAGTTGTACCAGGGGCCATGTTTAACAAACCAAATGCAATTGCTAACTTTTCACTATGGTGGTAGATAAATGATTCTTTTTTCTTCTATTCCACATCATTAAGTAAAAGTCTTGAATCTGGAAATACCCTACTACCTTCATTTTCCAAGCCAATTTCTCCAATTTTGCATAGCTCTCCCATGTTTGTGGATGTGATCTGTCTCCTACAATTTTTTAATTGATTTATCTTTCTGCTATGTTTGGACTTACTTTTGTAAACTTGAAATATACAATGCACTTTTATTCTTTCTGAATTGAGACTAATAGTAATTTTGTTGGTTGTATTGAGGCACAACTTCATTCATGGCAAAAAAGGCAGGCCCTATTGCTCATATCAGATGGCACGTTGCATATAAAGGAGGAAAGATTCTAGCTGGGTTATTGTTGACTGCATTGAAGGAGAGAGCTTCATATATGGGACACGATCAACACTCTCCTTAGATTCTACATGTTACAACTTGCTCCAGGAAGATTTCCCACATTGTAGAAGTTTTAAAAGATGAAAGGGGCATGTGCTCGCATTGAAGGGCTTCAAGCATGGGTTTCATCATTGTAGAAGTTTTTTGGAGAAGTTTCTTTCTTACAGTCATTTTTGTGCAATATTGTAACTCAAATTTTCAGTCTTGTGACTAAAAATAAAAAATTGTAATACTCTATTTCTAAGTTGTAACGCTAGAACACCTTTCGTTTATTAATAAATTTCATCGATTTTTCCTTCTCAATGATTGTCTTATTGTGTGCAATCGATGATTGATGTGTATTTCTGTGTTTTATGTTTAAATCCTCAAATATCAGTCAATTAAAATGACTAAATATACTACTAATTGATGTTAATTAATAATTAAATTGACTAAATATACTACGAATTGACAGAAATCAGTGAACAGTGAATAAATATGACTAAATATATGACTTGTGAAATAAAAATGACTAAATATACTACCAAATTGATCAAAATGATGATTAAAATTAATGACTAAATACACTACCAATAGACAAAAATCAGTGAATGAAAATGACTAAATAAGTGACCAGATTACAACAATCAATGACTAGATCACTGACAATATATCAGTGAATAAAAAATGACTAAATAAGTGACCAGATTACAACAATCAATGACTAAATATACTACCAAATCAATCAATCAAAACAACCAATAAATGACTAAAAATGGCTTAGTCATCAATCTGGTTGCATTGTAAATGACTGGCAATAAAATACTGATGGTCACATGACCATGTTCAGTCATTTATAAGTAGTTTTTAGTAGTTTTTTTTAGTCATATATTATTGTTTCTGTATTAGTGTAATGAAAGCCATGGGGATATGTGTGAGCACATTTTGAAAGAAGTGATGAGTTAAGGCATGTAGGTGAGATTGTAAGAGAATTGAATGAATATGGTTGAGAATATAAGGGAGTGTTTATGAGGGTGTAAGAGAGGTAAATTCCCTTTGAAGAGACAAGATGGCATGCAAGAAGAATTGAATTCCCTTGTAAGAGGCATTTAAGGCATTTGTAAGATGGAGGGAAAGTCAAGTTGAGGGAATATTCTTAGAGAATATGCATTTGTGAGGGAAAATAGGCTAATTAGTAATTAAAATAAATGAATTTCATGTGCAACTTGGTTAACAAACTAGGGGTTTCTTTGACCAAGGTGGAGTTAAAATCTAGAGAAATGGGTAATGGAGATTAGGAGGTAGCTTAAGGTTAATTAATTCAAAATTAATTTAGGCAGGTTGGGTGGATTTATGAAATTTATTTAATCAAATGAGAGGACATAGGGGTTTTAATTAAATACTTTGGTTTATTTAATTAAATGGAATGGACATTAGTGAGAAGAAGGTGAATTAATCTGATAAATTTAATTATTTGATTAATAGTAGAAATTGATGAATTTAACTAAATAATAAAGATTATTTAATTAAATGGTTAGAGTAGAAGTGATTTAGGAAGAAATGATGTTATTATCTAGATTCAAATGTGTAATACCGATTAGGACTATTTAAGTGTCTACACTTGGTGGCACCAAAATAAATAAATCAAGAAATTAGTAAAGAGAAATAATTCGTCCAATAGTGAAAACCACTTCAGTGGCACTTTGGATAAGTACCATGATGAAAACCTAGCAAACAGGTGCCATGTGTAGTTGATCTCTACTTCGTCGTCTACCACCATTCCAATCTGGCTTTCCCCTTCACTCATGATAAATCCATACTTTTCCCTTTCCGTGTCATCCATAATAATGATTGGTTGTCTTTTCCATTACCTGGTATGATTGATATTATGCATCTTTCCGCCTACCATATCTATCTGCCATAATGCCTATCTCATTCCACCCCTAATACATTGGTCTCATATCTGACTGGGGTCAAATACTTGACCTATGTCTTCAATGGATTCTACACTTTTTGTTGGAGGTCACTATATTAAAAAGACAAAAAAAATCAAATATTCCCATAAAGACAAAAAAAAAAATATTCCAAAAA
>VDFB02187943.1:0-26294 GCA_007258455.2 Sequoia sempervirens | reverse complement strand
GCCTCTTGTGTTCTTTTGAAACTGCTGAACCATAGGCTGTATCTAAATCAGCAATAATGATTTCATGCCTTGGTCTTACTTCAGCTAGTGTTTGTTCAAACCCTTGGATACCTTGGCGTAGCTCATGAGCGTTTTCTCTCAACTGGAACATCTATGCTAAGATCTCCTTTCCTCTGACAATGAAACTCTTGATCCACTCCTATCTTAACTGCTGATGATCAGCTGGTGTCTCTAAAATCTAGGGCAGCAACTGGGTTGTCTGTGAAGAACCATGGACAAAGTTAGAAATATAAAGCCTGAGCTGCTGATTTTCAGCCTTGAGGACTGCCTTGTCTTCTCCATCCTTGAGCACTCTTTCCTGGAGGTTTTCGGACACAACTCTGAATAGACTCACATTCGCATGTCTGGTATTTCTACCAAGATTAGCCATGACCATCACGAAGCCATCCATATTCACCTCATCCCTGTTCTTATCCTCTGGGGGTAATGCAGTCTCCATGATAATCTCGCTATCAGGATTCCTATCAAAGTGAACTTGTTTCTTTGCTTTCTTCTTAGGAGGTTCTTGATAAATGTTATCAAGATCATCAAAATTTACCTGATATGAAGGTCTTCTTCTCACCCTTCCCAAGGAGTTCTCAAGCCAAGACATGGTAGTATCTTTACTAACTTTCTTAGGAGGTATAATTGTAATTTCTTCATCATCTTCAATATCAAGGTCGATGTGAATCGGTAAAGGTTCCGTCAAAGGTACAAAAACGTGTTAAAGGTGGCTCCTCTGCTTCTTTCTGAGGTACGGGCTCGTCAGGAGGAGCTTCTGTTACAATTGTAGGTTGCTCCTGTATGACTATGCCTGAGAAGTCTAACCTTCTTACATTTTTATTTGATCTATTACCTTTGACGCCTTCTTGAGACTGACTTTTTCCCTTCCCTTTTGACTGTGCTCTGGAAGAAGAGGGAATTGTCCTTGGCGGCTCTGCTACTAGAATGGAGTTTTTCCTCTTAAGGATTAGGAAAACCTTGCTATGTTCAAGGACTTGTCTTGTCCTGTCTTCAACTAAGAGGGACTCTTTATTAACCTAGTTGACTTGAAGAAGGGGCTGATCTTCAATTCGCTTCTGAGCATACATCGGGAGAAGCACATCCTCGTCATCATCTGATAACCCTTCTATATCTTCATTTAAGTAGTCTTTCATCTGGTGAAGAGTGAGCCTGTTGTAACTACGCCTCCGCACCTCGAACTCATCTATACAATTAGCCCAAAAATCTTCAAGGGCGGATATATGAGCATAGTTCTTCTCAAGTCGGCCAGCATAAACACCATGAGGATCAAATGACCGTCTCTCACTGTAAGGCTTGAGGCCGAGTTTATCTAACTCTTCTCCCATTGTCTTAGCATCTGCGGCAGTCCTGCATGTATAGATTCCCATCCCTAATGGAAAATGGAGGGAGGGCTTCTTTCTATTCCTCAAGACTGTGGGGACATCGTGGGCCTACCTTAAGAACTCCATGAAGATGACCTCGTCTGACGGATACCTTGGTAGCATGAGCGGGGCACCTGAATAGCCATAGACTCTGAGATAGGTGAAAGTAGGAAATTGTATGAACCAATCTGCCCACTCCACCATCACTGCCCTGGCAACTGAAGAGATACGGACGTGCAATTCATTGTCCAGGTCCCGCACTGTGTACATCAGAAAAGCCTTGTTCACTCTCTTGTAGTGATGTAGTGACTTCGTGAATTCCAACTGGGGATAGTAATTGTATATATGTTGTATGCTCAATGATCCCTCGGTGTTCAACCCTATGAATTGACCCTGATAGGCCACCAGGTAGACTAGGTAAGAAACCATATGGAACTCATGAAATTGGAAGTATTTTGTTATCTGCTGATGTAGGTTGTCACTGATCAAGGTAGGCCAATCATAGAACTCGGTTTTCTTCATGATGTGGGGTATAGCGTAAAACATCCAAGGCTGAAACTTGGTGGCATCTTCTGAGCCAGTTACCCTGTTGAGCAAGGTGATAATGATAGCAATCTCATCTTTGAATTCTCCTCGCCTGACGTTCTTAGGCAGCGTCTTATGCTTCTCCTTCATCCACCTTTGTGCAATCTTCTTACTATACTTGTCTTTGTGCATTTCCCATATCCTTTCACATTCACCCTTTGAGATAGTGACACTTTCAAGCCAAGGGGGAATGGAAAAACACTTCTCGATCATATTAGGCTTTAGACTGCAAATCAATCTGCCATCAACTAACTGAATCTCCCTTGTAGCCAGGTTGTAATGCTTGATGCAAGCGATTACGAACTCAAGACTCTGAACTGATATAGGAATAGACGCTGCTGCGAGGAGTCCAAAATGTCCCAGGTTCCTGATTGAGGTGTTGCCTGCCCTCTCCAAAGCATGTAAATCAAACACTAGCTTGATATGATGCAAGTTTGTCTCAGCTGTTTTGATGTAACCATGATAGAGAGTTGATTCAGTCTTGAAAAAATTGGGAGTGTACTCCATTTCGGAAACCTTGAAGAATGACTGTAAACTCGCCTAAGTTCAGACAAGTTTTGAGCAACTTACTATTTTTAGAATGCTGATTTTTCTTGCTCAAACGGACAAATTTTTGAAAAAAAAAATCTGAGATATGGGTTTTGCTCAGAATTTCGTTGCAAGATAACCCAAATCGTCCGTTTTTGAAAATTTTGAATTTCGCCTGAAAAAGCAGCAAACCCTAATTTCTTCAATTTTTCACGAAAAAAGTTGGCATCTGGGTTTTGTTCAAAATATGATAAGAAGCGAACCCAATTGATTAGATTTGCAAAATAATGATGGCTGATCGAAAAAGCAACCAACCCTAGGATTTGAAACTTTCTTGAAAGAAGTTGTGATATGGGTTTTCTTCAGAAGACTGATTTGAGAGGACCCAGATGATTGAAAACTGAATGCACTGAGGATTTCACTGACATTCAAATAAAAAACAGCTTGCTGCAACTTGATGAAGTTCTTGAAAATTTCTTCAGAAGAATGAGGTGAAAAGACCCAGATGGCTAAAAATTTGAAAACCTTGGCCTTCTCCTTGAAAAATTTGATCTTTTGGATGAAAAAGCAAAAAAAAGCAAGGGTTTATGTTGCTGATCTGAAAATTTTGATAAATTACCAGAAAATATGAATTTTTGAATCATAAAAATTCTTCAAACTTGTTGCTCCAATTTTCTCCTCTGAATGCTACCTGCAAAAATAATGAAAATTACATGAAAGAGAAGTGTTAATAGACTTAAAGTTTTGAAATAGGTTTGCTTTCTTTTGCTTTCATCCTCAAAACCCTAAAAATATCTGTTCATTTAACTTGGACGTCCTCATCTCCTTGTAATTTTGAAATTTCTTGAAAATTTTGCAAATTTCTCTGAGGCATGAGAAATTGGGCGCCTTTCTTAGCTAGGGGCGCCCACTTCAAGTAGTGTTAGCCATTTTTTTTTTATATTTTCAACTTTTCACCATTTTGACCCCCTACTTCGACGTCGATTTCCCGCTTGCAGATGAATCTGATGAGCAAGCTGAAGGATTCATCTCGGAGCTTGACCCATTCTGAGAAGATTGTTCTGGAGGCCTCTCTGGCTAAAATTTTCATCTCGACCTTCGAATTCATGGGAGCCTTTCTCCTCCAGGGGCGCCCATTTTGTCCAGAGTTAGCCATTTTTCATGATCTTCAATTTCTTCATTAACTCCTCTTCTACAGATGATTTTGTCGAATTTGGTGATCCAGGCATCAGATTGACTGACAATTATGTTCGTTGCGAAGCTGAGAAGATCTTGTCAAGGGTTTTTTAGGAGCCACTTTGTCAAACAATGAATTCTAGAGCTTCAAAAGCTTGGGCGCCCTTCTTGGCTGGGGGCGCCCAAGTTCACTATACTTAGTTTATTTTCATAAATTTTCACCTTGCTTCTGAATTCTGAAACTTCACTCTTGTTTCACCCTATGTTCAGCTTCCCGTATCTGGCGACTGCAAACTCCAATTAATGTGCTAAATATCTCGTTGGAGAGTTGGATCAACTATGAAGAAATCGTGTTAGAGCTACTTCTCCAGATTCATCTGTTTTACCCCTTGAAATCTTGGGCGCCTCTTCTCTCCTGGGGCGCCCAAACCTTCCAGACTTAGCCATTTTTTCATTTGACTTCTTCAGAGTTTAAAGCCTTCATTCTGTATGTTCCACTTTGATCGGAATTTGTCGGAGGATGACCAGTCGAATGATCTGACAGAGGCAAGCATGGAGGAGTTGACTGAATACTGAAGAGATCGAACACATTCTCAAACCCTAACTGCTGAGTTAGGTGCTTCAAAAAGTTGGGTACCCTTCTTCACCAAGGGTGCCCAAAGTTCCCAGACTTAGTAAATTTTTGATAATTTTCATGTTCTTCATTCTGACTTCTGCATGAATCCTCCCTGTCCGGCCTCAAATCCTGGATGACTGGATAATCTGATGACTGCACCGTTGGATTCGTTGCAGAGATGGAAAAGAACTGAGCAACTTTGATTGGAAGCGTAAACCCTAATTTCAACCTTTAGTGCCCTAAAAAGATGGGTGTCTATTCTCTCCTGGGGCGCCCAAATCAACCAGTGTGAGAAAATTTTCACAATTTTTTCACTTTCTTCTCCGTTTTTCGTGCTTGCTCACCAACTCGCCTTCTGTTGAATGCCTTGAGTGTTGAATCTGACGCCTGGCAATTGACTGGTCTCCATTAATGACCTCGGAGCTCCTGATATGCTTCTGAAAAAGCGGAATTGACCCACTAGGGCAAAACTGATTATTTTGAGAATCTGACTGCACCAGCCTGATATGGACGTATTTTGAGCCAATCAAAATCAATTTGAACCTTATCGGACCAACTTTCTATCTTTAGAAACTTTCTATTTTTAGCAATTTTTGCCAGTATCCGTTTCCAAAGAAACCCATAAAAAGTTACTATTCTTAGAAATTTTTTAAAAATAGCAGTTTTTCTAAAAAGTAGGGATGAAAACTGAGATCTGGGTTTTGTAGATTAAGCTGCTTTGAGCAGACCCAGATCGTCGGATTTTGAAAATTTTGCGTTTTAACCCCTCATGCAAGACATGCACAACCAAATTTTGACCTTTTTGACTGATTTAACAAGACTTTTGCTTATTTCTTCAAAATGTCTAAGTGTAACAAAAAATTTAATTTTGGGGTACAACATGTATCTCGGCAGTTGCTAAAGCAACGATGGATGGTTGGGTAGATTGGTTCATTCAGTTCCCGACATACACCTATACCCGAGTATATGGATTTACAGGAAATCCAACCATGCTTCCATGCTATCCTTCGGATAGAACAGTCTTTATGGAGTTCCTAAGGCAGTTACATGATGTTCTTCGTCATTTGCGCTGCAAGCATAAACCAGCTGCCAATTTTCCCTTTCAGTTTGGAATATATTGGCGCAAGAAGACGGTTGATGCCAAAGTTGCAGGACAGGAGCTAGAGAGGTATCATCTCAAGTATCTTGTTGAGGTACGTGCCTATGATCCTTGGGGCCATTACACATCACGCCTCGATGGTCGCACATATCATAAGCCTTCTATGGAAGACTATTGAGAAAATTGTGTGGACGACTTCGAGGTCCACAGACATAGCTACGGCCGCTTCTCTCTCACAGATTTTTGTTTTCTTGGCAGAAGATGTGGGAGGTTTATCAAATGATGAGGGATAAGTCCTTCCTCAGTTTTTCAGAGAGCAGGTTGACACACAGCCATCTCCAGCAGTTGATTGGTACACCAAGGAGTACACGTCAGTAAAGGAGAGGTCAAGTAGAGTTATTCAGAATAGTATACTTTACCTCGACAACAAGAAGACTAGGAGGGTAAATGTGCCTAGAGCAAAGCCGCCAATGGTGGATCCTTCGCTACCTTCCTCATCAAAACCTAAACAGAAGAAAGGAAGTAACCCTCCCAAGAAAAGTCAAGCGCAAAACAGTTCAAAAAGCAAGGCACTTGCCATTGATACACACATAGATCCTGTCAGACATCCTGTCACAGAGCCAATTCAGAGGCCAGTTCAGAGTCTGCCAATGCCTGAGGTTCAACCTCAAGTTCCTACACCAATTCTGGAGCAGTCACCAGTCCCGATTCATATCGAATTGGATTTAGACTCCCCATCTTGCAGCAACTCCTCTACATATTCACTCTCATCAGAACCTCCTAGTGCTAGTACAGATCCTTCCAGTAACATTAGTCGAGACCAGTCTTGGATCAAAACTCAACTAGGAAGGAAGAGGAGGCAGCCATCCTATGTCCTTAATCATTCAGATTTTGATCATGTTTACCAAGATGCGCCAGACAAGAGGATCAAGAACATGGTCCACATGGAGAGGAATGCTGATAAGGAGATCATTGTTGAGACTGCTATACCTCCACAAGGGAAGAGTTTGGAAGAGTTGGAATCTCAGGACTTCGAGGTTATCACAGTCAACCTTGGTCGTAGCACACTCCAGACTCAGGTTGATCTCCTACAGGTTGCTACAAATAGTGCCAGGGATAGAATGCTGAAAGACGGAGAAGACAACGCAGCCCTCAAGGCTGAAATCAGACAGTTTCGTTAGTACATTTCTAGCCTTTTACACAAGTCAGATGTTACCTCCACACTCCCACCGATGCTTGAGCCTCCAGCAGAACAGGGCCAGCTTAATCACTTGGTTGCATACGACAAGCGTTTGGAGGAATGGGAGGAGTTCGTTGCTAGAGGTCATTCTATGGTTACAAAGCTATATTAGTTGTGGTACAATACACGAGAGCTCCGTCTACCTCTTCAAGATGAGGAGAGATACATGGCGATTAGTAGACCCCAGGACAAGATTATGGTTGCTCACCTGAGTATGGCATATGAATCAGTCATAGATGCAGAGGATAAAGAGGCTATCTACTCTTGGAAAACACAGTTGGTTTTCAAGGCAAAGATAGAGGAAACTATGGTATCAGAGTTGGCTGAGAGTAGAGAGCACATTACTAGTGCACTCCGGTTTGTGAGAACCTTAGTATCTCGCTTATCGTGTCGGTATCAGATTGAGGGTGGTACATATGTTGAGCTTACTGATGTGTAATCAGAGCTCCAAGCACTCATTCATACTATTTTCAGTGGCGAGACCGTTGGCTGTAAGATTAATCAGCTTACAGTCATGTCGGCATTGTTCGACGAAGCAACCAGGAGCAGAGGTGAACTTCAATCCCAGATCACAGCTGGTGAGGACATGCTACACAAACATAGCATACTTCGGCAGAGTATCAAAGCTCCATATAGTGATGCAGTTAACAATCTCGTTGAGGGATTGATTGCTCAAGATCACGGCTAGTAGACTTCAGTTCCCACCTCTCAGGATAGACATTACACACATGAGTTAAACTTGGTGTTACCTTTTCAAGTTAACTCGCTATCTCATCTCATGCATATCTATTCTGGGATTAGCTTTATTCACTTGGAGTTGTATTTAGGGTTTACGTTAACTGATGGTAGTGTTCCAATTAACTTGCTTTCAATAAGGACGTGCATGCTTGCACATTGTCCATTTTTAGATTAATTGTATCGGTTAACTGATGGTAGCTTTCCAGTTAACTGTATAGTTTGCTTTATTAGGGTTTAGCAATAAATCTTGCATGCATTGCAAGACTGTAGTTGACTCAAGGTGATTTTAGGGTTCCCTACACCTTTGATGTCTATAAATAAGAGCTTTTGCTCATTTGTACATAACTTTGCACGAGAGAGAAATATATGTTGTGCCTACCTTGCCTTCAATATTGCTCGTTCTGTATCTGTTCATGAGTATTTACTATTATGATGAATTGTTATGCCACTTGGGTTTCATGCAATTATGATGGTGAATTCTTGCCTTAGTTAGATATAGTGGCTAGTTTGATCGTAGATTGTATGCGTGTCTCACCTATGCAATTTATTGTCCTAGTTGGCTATCTTTCATGTTTTGTGTTCAATAAACTTGTTCAGATTGAGCTGATAGATGTGCCACCTTTCCTTCAAGTTGAGAATTTGTACTTGTTTATCATGTGATGTGTGTGAATAATAAGCCTATTCAGACAAGCAGATAGTCGTGCCACCTTGCCTTCACGTTGTGAGTCTGTACTCGGTTTATCGTCAGAGAATCATTCTCGCTCCATTTCCTCGTGCTCTGAATTCTTGAGGAGATTGGATAGTTAAGTTACTTAGTTTTGTGTGTTGTAGTTAAGTCTTGCGAAACCAAAAAATACTTAGCTGCAACGTATAGAGTTTTCTTGAAAGCCTTGTACCTCTTATAGCTGAGACAAAAAGACAGGATATAGTTTAGTTTATTTCCTTTTTCAAGCACTTTTGTCAAGCACAACAAGGGAGCTTCCCCTCCTAATTTGAAGAGCACTCATTGCGTAGTGTGCATAGTTGTCCGTACCAACTTGCACTCTAGAGGTGTTAGTTGTTATGCCAACACACAACTAACATCTATAATTACAAGTGTGTGATGAGCTAAATCAAATGATGTCATCGCGATTTCATCCATTTCACATAGCATATGCCGTAAAGGTATATTATGAATTTTTCTAACAAATGTTGGCATTTTGTAGGAAATTGATGCAAGACAGTGAAAAGAATCTAAACTGCTTATCTTCAAGTAATTTTGAGCGTGTAATATACTTGTCAAGAGGACAAGTGGATTTCAAAGCAAACTTTTCAATTTTGAATATTATAGAAAATTCACAGCTATATGAGGAACCGACTTGAAAACTCATTCATCTTGCAAGTTTTGTAACATCAAAATGTGAAAAAATGCCTCGCAGGAAAATGAAGCTTTGAAGGTTATCTTTTCAATGTTAGGGTGACAAGCTGGCGCAACCTTCAGTCACGAGCTTCAAGCAATTCAGCATTATCGAAATAGTTAAATCTTGAAGTGCAAGTAACAGGGTAAAGTGCAAATTTCCTTTGGTCTTCAATTAAAATTTGGTGTTGAGGCTTTCCAAAATCATTTCCAAAACTCTCTTGGTATTTCAATTCAAAATTACTGCAAGAGTTTCAAGGTTGTTTTCATGAAAGCTATCTTTGCTGGTTGTGTTAGTTTCTACTTAATGAATACTCTATAAGTTCATGCTTTATTCTCTGCTTGTCGAAAGCCATTTACCAGTTTGTGTTTTCCGTCGAAAGCCATATAGCAGTTTGGGAAACTGTGTTGACATTTATGCATCTTGGGTCAATTGTGAGTGCTATCACCACTAGTATAGTTCTCAAAGGGCTTTCTTCATTCTATATTTGGGTTTTGAGTTCTTATTATTGGTGATTTGGGGGTATCTTCAATGGAATTTCTTCCAAGAAATCACAGAGCACCTTTTCAAGTGTAGCAGTGGGAATTGCCCTTCTCCAAAGGGCTAGACAGAGAATAATTATCTTATGTTTTTAAAACAGATTGTATACCTGTTTTCAAATGTATGAAGGATGTAATTGGACACAACATATTGCAGCCATCAACATAGAGAATCATTTTTCCTTCCAATTTGGTATCAATATTTGTTTCAAATGTCATGGATTTGAACCCAAACTATTAAGATATGCAAAAGATAGCAAATACAGTCATTAAAGAGGTTTTCTTGCAAGAAAATGCTCTACTCACAAGTATTTAGAAGTACGAATCTTGGCTTGGAGAAGCGTACATTGGAGGTGTATTCCCTAGACACTACTTGCATCACAAAGTGAGTTACAAAAACATCTATACAGGTATCAAGTTGGCACTTGAACTTAACTCCTCAAGTTATTTATACAGGGAGCTGAACAGGTATCATATAGAACTGGTAATGACATGATAAGGAACTTCAAAACAAAATATCATGCAATTTCATTCCTTCTTACACATCATTGTCATCAAGCAACTTCACTCAGTCATCCAATTTCGCCACAGCAAGGAGAGGTTAAAACTGAAGAGTCAAATGTAGCACCAGGGCCATCAAATGCACAACCACTCATTCAAAGGTGTCAGCCAATCCTCCCAGACATGAACATTACTGCAAACTCTACAACATCTCCTCCAACAAGTCAGATTATGAGCAAAGAAGGGAAAGAAGTCGGTTTCTCAGTACATAAGGCATGAGGGAAATTATTAAAATGTATTGGTCTTTGTAAAAGTCAACTGAGGGTCTGTCAACTTCTCAAAATGTATCAATTGACATTTTGTATCTATCTATAAAGATATTGCATAGTATTATTGTAACCTTTACTATTACATAATATAAAAAGTCGGCCTAAAAGCCTTTTATCAAAAAAAAAAAACAATCATTACAACTAAAATGAAAGAACAAATAAGGAGATTCAAACTAAATTTCAAAATATAAAGAAAACATGCCTAGTTACAAAAGCCTTGTAATGTCCCCTTCCTAGACAGTGCATTGGATTCAGGGGTTAGCCTATCATTCAAACCCTCGTAGGCCGACAGATGTGTTTAGAGGGTTACTTGTGGTAGTTATCCGGCGTTTGGGGACACTACTCCATCAGTTGATTCTGGTTTGGGCCTTGGTAGACACTTACAAAGTGATTTTCAAACACTTACTATTTATAGTAAGTCAGGCAGACAGGGGATACTATTTCTGGCAGGGCACCTGGTTCAGTTGGTCAGCTCAATTTCGATCCCGTTTGATGATTTGATGAGCAATGTCACATCCCTCGCATTGAGACAATATGTTTGGTTATATATATTTTTTTGAATACAATGATCGTTGCAAGGAATTGCTTTCATGGGATTATGACATTGAGAATGCAATAGTTGTTTTATCGTAACTGTAATGATAACAAACTTTTATTTTGCCAGTAAATTTATTGTTCACGGGAAGTTGAATGAAATTACGAGATTAAATTTAATGCATATTATTAAGTCGTTGAGAACGATCTAATCCATAATCCTTGTCAGTGGATGCAGGATTGCCGACGCCGTGAGGGAAAGGGGAATATCATCAGGGAGAGGACATGGTTAACAATGGATCAATATTATTGTCTACCTCAAGCTGGTGTATGACAAATGTCTAAATCGTAACTTGGCCATAAGTAATTAAATTTAATTATTTATTAGATTAGCCAGTTTAAAACAAATAAATCTATAATCACCTTTAAAGGAGATTGTAAATGGTTAATAAATAATAAATCAAAATAATGGATATAATTAAATATTTTATCCTTTTGGAAATTAGCGAACCAAATTCTTGATGACTATATATATTTTTGTAGGAGGATATTTAATATTAAATTAATAATAAGAGATACAAGATATTTGCCATCGAATTGAATATAAATGTAAGTCTTAAGTTAAAAATTAATGGAATAAATTCTGGTGTTGTCGGTGGTTTTGAAGCGGACATATTCTTCCTCCATGCTTTGATTTGAAACGGCCAAGACGGGTAAGCCAGGAGTCGCGTGACTCTTGCAGTCCTGGCGGAAGACTTTTAGAGCAATATAGTGGAAGCCGAAGGGGGGGATAGGCACTTCATTCTGTCGGGAAAAGTTTCTATCTTTGGGCCTTCGATTTTTCATTGAACACCTTACCTTTTTCTCCTGCAACTCCATCTCTCTGAACTCGGCCTTGATATCTGTGGGTGGCTTTTCATTCAATTTCTTCTATCGCGTAATACCTTCTCCTGAAGGAACTTCGTTCTCAAGTCTGAAACAATCTTTTCCATTCATTCGGAGGTAACCCAAGTTTCTCTGTGCTCCGTCTGTGCCCTAACTGTTGGCGAATTCTCAAGACAAAATAATAAAAGTTCAATCCGCCCCTGTTCTTGATCACGGCTGGGAGTATTGGCGTGCTTGGAAGTCGAGGTAGTTGCGAAAAGAGATAATCTCTCCAGTCTCGAACTCTCCACTCACAGACAGGCGAGTAACAAATATCTCACCAAATGAATGATATCAATATTTAATTCTCAGTCGAATTGTCAGGCAAGTATTGTGATCCAGTTTCTGATATCCATCAGGGTAGAGCTACTTTCAATTTAGTGTTGGCTCTGTTATATTCTGAAACCCGAGCCAGGGTTCTATTGCTTCCTTTACTTATAAATGTTCTTAGTCTTTCGAGTGGAGTGATTTCCCACATCTTTTCTTAATATCTTTAGCTTATGCAATTTTCATAGATTTCTAATCTGAGCAAAACATGTCATTACTGTTGACTACGAAAGAGTTAAATCAAAACTGAGAACAACTAGCACAGAGAATAGTTAAAGTATTCATCCTTGTTGAAAGAAGATTTATGCTTATGTATTCTTGTGGGAGATTCTGGCCGAACCCTTCTAGCCTCCTCATCTCTGTTCTCGATTTATCTGAGATAAGATTCTATATTCTCTCTTCTCAACATTGAACTTGGTCATTAGTAGAATTTTCAACAAGATCATTCCTGTCAGAATTATAAGGCCATACGCTGATTTAAATCTGTATCTGGATTCTATGGAATCATTTGGTAATTTTTCCAAAGATCTTAATAGGTATAGATATGCCAAATTCCTTTTCCCTGAATTAGAAGCTGAACAAGTGCATACCTTTGTTCAAATGAGACTGCTTGGGAATATTTATAATGAGAGTCTTGAAATTCCCATTGTTGTATCAATCACTCTTTTCTCTTGCATAAACTTTAGGGATTAGACATAACCCTAAACCATAGGAAAAATTAATCAGACCTGGCAATGTGAATTAGATCTTGTATTGTGATTAATTTGAGCAGAGAATAGTCAAGGTGATCTTCCGTGTTATGAGAAAGAATATGCTTAAGCTCTGAGCAAGATGAATTTTGGAAAAATGAAATAATATAAATGAAGGAATAAGACTTCTTAATCTCTCCTCATTAACTTGAGAGTAGCAGTTTATTATTTCTTAGAAGGGTTCAGTTAAGAGTTGAGTATATCTCTGTGTATGAACAACAAGGAATCAACTTACCTTTAAATATGATGAAATGCTTTTGGACCATGTTAGAATAATATAAATCTTGAAACAAGATATAAGTTCAAACCAAGTTCTGGTAATATTAATCCTATGGTTAAGATATAACCTCGAACCAAAAGGAATTGATAAACAAACTTGCTAATGTAAAATTAGACTTTCATCTAAGTATTATCATACCGAGCAAGGATGCGTGCTGACGGCACAGTGATGCCACAAATAATTAATTAAAAATCCTTGGCCAAGGTAGATGCCCGTTTGGCAATGTCAGCTTCCATGGCCAGATATACTCTGATCAGGATGATTCTTCTGATAGGAGGTACCTATAGAGGAAGGATCGATCAGTAGTATAGGTACGTGGACATCAGGCTCAGAGACATGAATGATAATTGATCCATGTTGACTACCCTCGTGAAGGGCGGGTTCTTCAGTTGAAGAAACTCGGGAGACCAGTAGGTCTTGGTTGGGCGGTAAAGCCCCTGATGATAAATCTCTTTCCCTCGATAAAGATTTTCAAGTAAGACAGTATGAAGATGATGTCAAACGGATTTCTTCCTCTCTCGTAAATCCAGGTACATGCAATGGTAATTGAATTTCGAATCCATCTATGCCATGAATGCTATTCTTAATGTTAATGAACATTGTAAGATTCTCATATGCTTAGTGAGATAGTTACTTGAATTTATTCAGCGGTTATATTGATTCATAGCTGTAGTAATTATTCGTTACCTTCTGGAAGCAAAGAAAAGTAATTATTATTCTTCTACAATTTCCTGTTAGACGTTTATAGTTAATAGTTTCTTTTCAGCTGAAAATGAAATTAAAAGTTAGTTGAGGAAGTGTATAATGTAACGACATCTGAATTGAATTCTCTTTTCCGTCTAGCTGCAAATGAAATCCCAGTTTGGCAGTTATTTAGTTATTGTTGTGCCATGAACAGTTGGCGGAAAACTGTTGAACGATTCATGTGTGTTGAAACTGAAAATTAAAAAAAAGTTAATTGCATGTCTGAGTTAGTTGGATCAATTTGGAAACCCTAGTTTCGAAAACAAGTTAGTTGTAGATCAGCTGAAAGTTAGTTAATAGTTGAATTTTCAAACTATAGTCCAGTTAGGTTGTTACATATGGTATCAGAGCTACCAGGTTCGACACTGAACCTCGGGGCTCATCATGCAACTCAGAAAATTTAAATCGACCTTGTGAACCTTGTAAACCTTTGCTTTGAATCTATCACAGTGAGTGGCAGTTATTTCGCATTAAAATCTATCACAGGAAGTGATAATTATTGTTGAAACATTTTTTGTATTGGATCTATCACAGGAAGTGATAGTTACTGTAAACAATTACGTGATTGAGTCTATCACAGGAAGTGATAGCCAATCCTATAAACAAATCTTATACAGAGTCTATCACCGCGAGTGATAGCCTTTTTGTAACCGTTGGAATTGAATCTATCTCAGGAAGAGATAATAATTTTTGTAAACAATTTTTCTTGTAACCGTTAAATGCTCTTAGAAATAATTGGAGTTATCAAGTAATTATGAAATTATTCTAAGTTAAGGCAAGGTATGCCTAGGGTACCGAGATTGTGATCAAAACTTAAATAATAACTTAATTTGAACTTGTGGGCTAAAGGATTGGAAAGATCCAGAAGCAATCAACCAAGTGCAGGGCATTTGTGCATCGGAAATCCTTGAAATTATATCAAAATAAGATGAAATCTGGTCTAACTTCTAGATGGTTCGGAAAGAGCCAAGTGGAATTAAAGGATCAAGATGGTAAGAAAAGCAATAGTCAAGGACAACATGTTGTTACATGAAAGATAACTTGAGAAAAGGGGAAGGAAGTTAGTGTTTTATCTTTTAACTCCTTTGTGGAGAGTAGAAGAATGAGTCAGTAACTGAATGGATGTTTAACTACTTCATAGAAGAGGAGTTACCTCATATTGATAATATT
Source organism: Sequoia sempervirens (assembly GCA_007258455.2). Lineage (NCBI taxonomy): Eukaryota > Viridiplantae > Streptophyta > Pinopsida > Cupressales > Cupressaceae > Sequoia > Sequoia sempervirens. The sequence continues at coordinate 11,394 of VDFB02187943.1, read as the reverse complement.
GTAAGATCACAAATTAAGTTGTTGAGGATATCATTTTTGGTTCTTCATCAGATCGATGAATCAAGAGTTGTAGGATTTGTTTTGTTATGTCAGGAAGTTGTTGTCATGAGCAGCATGAAATGCAGATATAATATGACAAGATGATGGATAACTTAAGGTGACAAGTTTGTTAGCTACATGCATGATCTGCAATGTTACTGGAATGATAAATACTTGTTAAAAGAATATTGACTATATGACAAACAGAGCATTCACTATGTTCCTTAATGAATTACGTATGAACCTTTTGATCAGATCTCAAAACATATTTACATGACAATCAACAAGAAAGAACTTTGAGTTATATGGTGCATTATAGTTATTTCATATACGTATTTTGTCAAGAACTCCAGTTGAAATTGGTTCCTCCTCTTAGCAGTGATTGTATTTAGGCCAGTGGCAGTAAATTTCATGGTACAGATATATTCATGTAAATCTTGGATAAGCATCAGTAGTAGAACTCCTGGACAGGTTCCTACGATTGGCACTACAGAGACATTACCTTGTGAATAGAGCTAATGAAGACAACAACAACATGATTAAAGTGATGGAGAGTATCAGCCAAATCATCTCTTGAAGACACAAAGTAAATGGTAAGAGCTTAGTGTTTGAAACCCTCATTGACCTCTCGTCACAGCGGGTTACTGTTTGAAATTCAGTTCATGAATGGTACAATGGTGAAGGAGCGGTGAAGTGAACAACTTGTGTGAATGTGTAAATTCATAAAACATTTTTGTTTGATACACCAAGTTTATATGTGATGTTGATAAAATTTGCAACTCAGACATGCTTAGTTATTGTTACTTACCTGAGAAGAAATAGAAGAACAATGTTATGAGTCAATAAGATGAGAGTGTTGCAGTTACAAACATGACACAAAGCTTGTTTTTCTGCAAGGTTATTACAGATTTTCTTGGCAAACACCTGACAAGGGCATAATGACTCTGATATCTTTATCTATAGCATTTTTGATAGCGGTAAACTTAGTAATGACAACAAAAGGACATACAAAACCACAGGTATATGGCATTCTTAAATTGGTGGAAACTTGATACAAATGATATTGATTGGTTCCTTAGTTGGTTAAGCCACCGATGATCATTAAGCAGGTATCTATAACACATGTTATGACCAGGAACACGCATACCATGGATGTGAATACAATACATTGGTTTCCTCATATGTTTCACCGCACTATACTTTGGTCAGACAGTTGTATAGAGCCCATTCTTAATTAGGAAAGCTTTTCATGCTTATTCTTACACCGGTTGCTAGTGAATTGCATTATTGTTATCTTAGTGATGATCTATTGGTATGGAATGTGGAGAAAATGGTATAGAACCAGGGAACACTTGTTCACTGAGATTCACGAGAAAACCAACTGCTGTAATTAAGTATAAAAAAAAAAGATGGAAGATTTGAGGAACTTATTGTTTGATGCATTGGTAGCACAGTCTCTAACTTGATATAAGTTTTTGGAAGGATTGATAGCAGCGCAGCAATCTACTCTTTTGTTAGTAACTTAGTCGAGTCACGTAGTGCATAAGGGATGTTCCTCTAGATTATGGTACTTCTTTGGAGTTTGGTTAAAAATTCCTTTTTAATATTGGCAAGGAATGTCGTTGTTTTACTTTAAATTTGAAAAGGTTTAACTTTGAAGATCGTTATTTTAGGGCCAGTTGGTCAGAATTGAACTAAGTGCCGGGAATAAGTTCATTCTTTTGGTTATTGCTGAAAATAAGACTGTTTATAATTTGATATAAAGCTAAGTATTGTGGGGGTTACCACGAATAATTTTTTTGGTTGTTCACCATGTTTGATGAAATGTACATCTCTATCATGTCTTGGATGGGCCTCTGATGGAATCTGTAAGGAAGTAAATTTTATGAAATATACCTTGTATGTTCTTAATCTTACAAAGGAGGAAACATTGTGTTAGGGTATGTGGGCGGACAAGTAGTTCAGTAAGCCCAGGTGAATAGTCTCTCCAAGTCGAGCAGGATGGTGAACTTATACTTCAGACGCTTAGCTAACCAGAGTTGTCGTACTCAGTAGGAGGGTATCCTTAGTAGTGCGACAGAGTTGGTTAAGTGGGAGTATACACCAGAGCTCAGATGGTAACTGAGGGGAAATTTCTTCTTTTCAGTAACATGCCGAGTCTTGGAGGACAGTTAAACTAGAAAGAAAATTCTGATCTTTTCTCTTGTATTTACTTAATAGTTTATTTTAACAATGCATTAGATAAATGAAACCAGTGCTTAACGAAAATCTTTCAGCTAGAAAAGTGAAGGTTGATGCTAACCCTTGATGTAATCCTCTTGGTCAATTGTGTTAAAAGTAATTGATTGATATACTCAGAAAGAGTATTCAACTTTAAGGTGTTGATATAACCACTTTTATGATTTTGCTATCAAGACGGTTCATTAGAAAGAAAAGATGTTGAATTCTTGTAAGCTGGGTAAGCTAGAAGGCAGGATTATCAATAAGTCTTGAAATGTTATTTGGAAATAGAGAAACAAATCAAATTGAACAGAAAAGAATGGTGAAAGCTATTAAAGCTAAGTAAAAGTCGCCTGGGAGGTTTATGTAGAAATCCTTCAAAAATTCCCTTATCTTTTGTTGAACAATTGAGAACACTATCTTTATTTTTATGGCTATGTTTAAAATTTAGAATAAACAATCATCGGGGACGATGATTCTTAAGGGGAGGAGTATGTCACATCCCTCGCATTGAGACAATATGTTTGGTTATATATATTTTTTTGAATACAATGATCGTTGCAAGGAATTGCTTTCATGGGATTATGACATTGAGAATGCAATAGTTGTTTTATCGTAACTGTAATGATAACAAACTTTTATTTTGCCAGTAAATTTATTGTTCACGGGAAGTTGAATGAAATTACGAGATTAAATTTAATGCATATTATTAAGTCGTTGAGAACGATCTAATCCATAATCCTTGTCAGTGGATGCAGGATTGCCGACGCCGTGAGGGAAAGGGGAATATCATCAGGGAGAGGACATGGTTAACAATGGATCAATATTATTGTCTACCTCAAGCTGGTGTATGACAAATGTCTAAATCGTAACTTGGCCATAAGTAATTAAATTTAATTATTTATTAGATTAGCCAGTTTAAAACAAATAAATCTATAATCACCTTTAAAGGAGATTGTAAATGGTTAATAAATAATAAATCAAAATAATGGATATAATTAAATATTTTATCCTTTTGGAAATTAGCGAACCAAATTCTTGATGACTATATATATTTTTGTAGGAGGATATTTAATATTAAATTAATAATAAGAGATACAAGATATTTGCCATCGAATTGAATATAAATGTAAGTCTTAAGTTAAAAATTAATGGAATAAATTCTGGTGTTGTCGGTGGTTTTGAAGCGGACATATTCTTCCTCCATGCTTTGATTTGAAACGGCCAAGACGGGTAAGCCAGGAGTCGCGTGACTCTTGCAGTCCTGGCGGAAGACTTTTAGAGCAATATAGTGGAAGCCGAAGGGGGGGATAGGCACTTCATTCTGTCGGGAAAAGTTTCTATCTTTGGGCCTTCGATTTTTCATTGAACACCTTACCTTTTTCTCCTGCAACTCCATCTCTCTGAACTCGGCCTTGATATCTGTGGGTGGCTTTTCATTCAATTTCTTCTATCGCGTAATACCTTCTCCTGAAGGAACTTCGTTCTCAAGTCTGAAACAATCTTTTCCATTCATTCGGAGGTAACCCAAGTTTCTCTGTGCTCCGTCTGTGCCCTAACTGTTGGCGAATTCTCAAGACAAAATAATAAAAGTTCAATCCGCCCCTGTTCTTGATCACGGCTGGGAGTATTGGCGTGCTTGGAAGTCGAGGTAGTTGCGAAAAGAGATAATCTCTCCAGTCTCGAACTCTCCACTCACAGACAGGCGAGTAACAAATATCTCACCAAATGAATGATATCAATATTTAATTCTCAGTCGAATTGTCAGGCAAGTATTGTGATCCAGTTTCTGATATCCATCAGGGTAGAGCTACTTTCAATTTAGTGTTGGCTCTGTTATATTCTGAAACCCGAGCCAGGGTTCTATTGCTTCCTTTACTTATAAATGTTCTTAGTCTTTCGAGTGGAGTGATTTCCCACATCTTTTCTTAATATCTTTAGCTTATGCAATTTTCATAGATTTCTAATCTGAGCAAAACATGTCATTACTGTTGACTACGAAAGAGTTAAATCAAAACTGAGAACAACTAGCACAGAGAATAGTTAAAGTATTCATCCTTGTTGAAAGAAGATTTATGCTTATGTATTCTTGTGGGAGATTCTGGCCGAACCCTTCTAGCCTCCTCATCTCTGTTCTCGATTTATCTGAGATAAGATTCTATATTCTCTCTTCTCAACATTGAACTTGGTCATTAGTAGAATTTTCAACAAGATCATTCCTGTCAGAATTATAAGGCCATACGCTGATTTAAATCTGTATCTGGATTCTATGGAATCATTTGGTAATTTTTCCAAAGATCTTAATAGGTATAGATATGCCAAATTCCTTTTCCCTGAATTAGAAGCTGAACAAGTGCATACCTTTGTTCAAATGAGACTGCTTGGGAATATTTATAATGAGAGTCTTGAAATTCCCATTGTTGTATCAATCACTCTTTTCTCTTGCATAAACTTTAGGGATTAGACATAACCCTAAACCATAGGAAAAATTAATCAGACCTGGCAATGTGAATTAGATCTTGTATTGTGATTAATTTGAGCAGAGAATAGTCAAGGTGATCTTCCGTGTTATGAGAAAGAATATGCTTAAGCTCTGAGCAAGATGAATTTTGGAAAAATGAAATAATATAAATGAAGGAATAAGACTTCTTAATCTCTCCTCATTAACTTGAGAGTAGCAGTTTATTATTTCTTAGAAGGGTTCAGTTAAGAGTTGAGTATATCTCTGTATATGAACAACAAGGAATCAACTTACCTTTAAATATGATGAAATGCTTTTGGACCATGTTAGAATAATATAAATCTTGAAACAAGATATAAGTTCAAACCAAGTTCTGGTAATATTAATCCTATGGTTAAGATATAACCTCGAACCAAAAGGAATTGATAAACAAACTTGCTAATGTAAAATTAGACTTTCATCTAAGTATTATCATACCGAGCAAGGATGCGTGCTGACGGCACAGTGATGCCACAAATAATTAATTAAAAATCCTTGGCCAAGGTAGATGCCCGTTTGGCAATGTCAGCTTCCATGGCCAGATATACTCTGATCAGGATGATTCTTCTGATAGGAGGTACCTATAGAGGAAGGATCGATCAGTAGTATAGGTACGTGGACATCAGGCTCAGAGACATGAATGATAATTGATCCATGTTGACTACCCTCGTGAAGGGCGGGTTCTTCAGTTGAAGAAACTCGGGAGACCAGTAGGTCTTGGTTGGGCGGTAAAGCCCCTGATGATAAATCTCTTTCCCTCGATAAAGATTTTCAAGTAAGACAGTATGAAGATGATGTCAAACGGATTTCTTCCTCTCTCGTAAATCCAGGTACATGCAATGGTAATTGAATTTCGAATCCATCTATGCCATGAATGCTATTCTTTATGTTAATGAACATTGTAAGATTCTCATATGCTTAGTGAGATAGTTACTTGAATTTATTCAGCGGTTATATTGATTCATAGCTGTAGTAATTATTCGTTACCTTCTGGAAGCAAAGAAAAGTAATTATTATTCTTCTACAATTTCCTGTTAGACGTTTATAGTTAATAGTTTCTTTTCAGCTGAAAATGAAATTAAAAGTTAGTTGAGGAAGTGTATAATGTAACGACATCTGAATTGAATTCTCTTTTCCGTCTAGCTGCAAATGAAATCCCAGTTTGGCAGTTATTTAGTTATTGTTGTGCCATGAACAGTTGGCGGAAAACTGTTGAACGATTCATGTGTGTTGAAACTGAAAATTAAAAAAAAAGTTAATTGCATGTCTGAGTTAGTTGGATCAATTTGGAAACCCTAGTTTCGAAAACAAGTTAGTTGTAGATCAGCTGAAAGTTAGTTAATAGTTGAATTTTCAAACTATAGTCCAGTTAGGTTGTTACAAGCAAACAATGATTATTGGAGCATTTGATAATAATTAAAAGATTATTAATTTGACTTTATAATATAAAGTCACCTTAATGAAATATTAAAGTAATTATTAATGGCAAATTATAAAGTATTTAATACTTTATAATAAAGGAGAAAAATTAATATTAAATGAGTTTTAATCCTCATTTATAAAAAGGACGCCATTTTATTAATTAATTGGCCTAAGTCAAGAGGGGCGATTTAATTAATATTTTAATTGCTCATTTACTTGCTTTTTGAGAAGGGTCGACCTTTTGAGAGAAGATATATATTTCACAAAGACAAATCGAACTCATTATGTTATGATTATTCTAATTTGTCTATTTTTCTCTCTGAGAGCATTGGGGTCTGTGAAACAAGGGTTTCTGCAAATCATTGGATTTTGGAGAGCGTTCCCTCTTCAAAATCAGACATACTGAGACTGTGAGATACCAATTGACATCAAATGAGTGGCTTCATTCAAAGGTCATTACAGAGCTTATTGTGAAGTTTTTCATCAAGAGTTTAGATTGATTTATCTCCAACAATGAATCCTTTTAATTGGCAGTGATCTGTCTAGCATCTGGCACAAGTTTCAAGGTGGTACGGATTTCTCTTTTGCTGGTTTGGGCCGTACTTTTACAGCAGCAAGGGTCGTACTTCTTCTGCAAGCTGAGACGCCTTGCCTTTTTGTCTTCCGGTTCATCATTTTGGACGCCTAGGGTTTCTGGAGCTTTTGCATCAATTTCGAGGTGGGAGATTGCATTACTTCATTCAGCCGTACCATCTCAGGCTTCTTCTCAACGTCTGCAAGCTCATTCAGGTTCCTCAATAAATAGCTTGCCTTTTTCTTACATGTTTGAATCTCGCAGTTGTAATTATTCTGGAAGATCAATAATTCATCTGGCATCAAATTTTAAACTGTATTTTGTCATATTTAAACTTCTCATATTTTATTTTATTTTTCCAAGCATTTCTTTGCAAAATCGCAATTTCTCTTTATTTGCAAAAAACCTCAAAAAAAATCAAAAACGACAAAAAACAAACAAAAATATTGCATTCACCGTCGGAAGTTTGGGTTGAGAGACACCTGGTCTCTTACAAGCCCTTTCCATGTTGTTTGTTTCTTTGTTTATTAGTACAATGACACATATGAAAAAGATAACCTACCAAGAAGAGATAGAAAGAGAAAGAGACAAAGCTTGCCCTACTAAAAGTGAAACTAGTGATAACTAACCTAGTTGGGGGTGGAACACATTTTATTATCTAATTTAAAATCTTTAGGAGAGATGGCAAGGCAAATTTTTAGATGAAAGAGTTGTAGTTGCTCCTTCTCTAAATTAATAGCTACATGCTTAAATACTATATGGTCATAACCAGTGTTTTCATATACAATAGATAATTTTTAGTGTGTATACAAATTCTTCCTTCCTCTATTTCAGCTTATGTGTTTTTGTTGCATATGGTGTAGTTTTCGTGAGTTTGTTATATAAGAATTGCATGTCTAGGGCATCCCCACACAAGAATTGGATCATCTTTGTCGGAAAACAATATCAAGACATCCATACTTTACCCATATATAAAATTCAAAAAGATTGCACACTCCACCTTGTGCTTTATCTAAGGGGAGATATTCATATCTTTGTCAAAGCCCTCATCGGCAAAAGTATTACCCTAGAAGTTGAGAATTCTAGCAATATTGCAAATGTTAAGGCCAAGGTCCACAATAAGGAGATCTTTCTCCCAAACCACCAAAGGTTGATTTTTGTCAACAAACTGTTGGAGGATGGCCACAGGTTGCTAGATTACAATACCTAGGAGTTGACTCTTCACCTTGTGTGCATCTCGAAGGAGGTATGTAACAAAAACTATAAAACACATGCAACAAGAAAAAATATAGTATGAAATAGACAAAGGAAGAATTTTAACATGCACACTCAAAACTATCTATTGTATATAAAAATCTAGCTATAACTAGTAAGAATTTAAGAATAGAGCATTGATCTAGGATATATACAGACATATACATAATAATCAACCAATCTCTTGCAAATCAAAATTAAAAGTAAATAAAGCCATATAACCATATACACAAACAGAGTTAGTACCACCCATCTTTAAATTATCTTATAGCTGAATATCTAAAAGTGGGTCCTAAAAACTAATAGTATAAATCAGCAAGGCAGTGAAATTAGTTGAGGATAGAAAAGAATTTGAGAAGATCTCGAGATGCTTTGAGCCCCACAAATTTGTTGATGCCAAAAGAAGATTGCCAAATAGACCAATATTATGATATGTCTTGGAATGAACCCATCTTAAAAGATGGCCATGCTATTGATTTCAAAACATTGGGGGCCCCAAGGAAGAACATACCTGCAATGATTACTCCTCCTTTATGTTCAACTTACTCTACAGACAACGCACAAAAATTCACTATAAGTCTTTAAGATATTGATAATGTTAGCTATGATGCAATCTAACCTTACAAAAGATCATTAGCATCAAATAAGAACATACTAGTAAATCTTCATACTGTTTATACTGTTTCAGTAATATAATTACTTGACAAAATTCTCTGAACTGCAAATGATCATTTATCCAAACAAACTTAGTGTAACGTTTCTAAAACTAATTCAGGGGAAGATCTACATGGGTAAGAAATATGTAACAACATTGAATTGTCAAATTATAAAAGGAAGCATACCTACCAGATGATAGAGAAAGAAGAATTCCACATATCTTTGCACGGCATAAGTTATGATCTCATGTGAAGGTTAAGTTATTATATGAGGACAGATTGCTGGTAAATGTAAATTTGACACTACAAACCCTCACGGTTGTACTCAGAACTGCCTATTTTATGATTGAATCAAATATTCAATATGTTGTGCATCATATCTATTAGTTGAATATCTAAAAGTGGGTATTAAAATACTAATAGTATTCAATCTTATAATAATATAAATAAGAAAGGCACTGAAATTAGCCGAGGTTAGTAAAGTATGAGAAGATCTCGAGATGCTTTGAGGTCCACAAATTTGTTGATGCCAAATGAAGATTGCCCAATAGACCAATAACATGATATGTCTTGGAATGAACCCATGTTAAAAGATGACTGTGCTATTGATTTCAAAACATTGGGGGCCACAAGGAAGAACATACCTTCAATGATTACTCCTCCTTTATGTTCAACTTACTCTACAAACAATACCTGCGATAATTACTCCTCTATGTTCAATTTACTCTACAGACAACACACAAAAATTCACTGTAAGTCCTTAAGAATTTGATAATGTTAGCTATGATGCTATCTATCCTTACAAGAGATCACTAGCATCAAATAAGAACATACTAGTAAATCTTCACACTGTTTATACTATTTCAGTCTACTATAATTACTTAACAAAATACTCTAAACTGCAAATTTGACACTAAAAACATGCCCACTTGCCATGTTGTTTGTTTCTATGTTTGTTAGTACCTTGACACATATGAAAGAGATAACCCTACCAAGAAGAGATAGAGAGAGAAAGAGACAGAGACAGAGCTTGCGCTGCTAAAAGTGGAACTAGTGATAACTGACCTGGTTGGGGGTGGAACACATTTTATTATCGATTTTAAAATCTTTAGTAGAGATGGCAAGGCAAATTTTTACATGAAAGAGTTGTAGTTGCTCCTCTAAATTAATGGCTACATGACTAAATACTATATGGTCATAACTAGGATTTTGATATACAATACATTTTGAGTATGTGTGTGTTGTACCCCAAAATTAAAATTTTTGTTACACTTAGATATTTTGAAGAAATGAGTAAAAGTCTTGTCAAATCAGTCAAAAAGGTTAAAATTTGGGTGTGCATGTCTTGCATGAGGGGTTAAAACGCAAAAATTTCAATTTCTGACGATCTGGGTCTGCTAAGAGCAGCTTAATCCACAAAACCCAGATCTCAGTTTTTCATCCCTAAATTTTAGGAAAACTGCTATTTTTAGAAACTTTCTAAAATTAGTAACGTTTTCTGGGTTTTTATGGGTTTCTCTCGAAACGGATACTGGCAAAATTTTCTAAAAATAGAAAGTTGGTCTGACAGGGTCCAAATTGATTTTGATTGGCTCAAAATGCGTCCGTATCAGGCTGGTGCAGTCAGAATCTAAAAATAATAAGTTTTGTCCTAGTGGCTCTATTTTGCTTTTCAGAAGCATATCTGGAGCTCTGAGGTCATCAATGGAGGTCATTCGATTGCCAGGCGTCAGTTTCAGCAGTTAAACATTCGACAGAAGATGAAATGATGAACGTGCACAAAGAACGAGAAAGAAAATTGAAAATTCATGAAAATTTTCTAACACTGGCAAGTTTGGGCGCCCTTGTTGAAGAAAGGCGCCCATCTTTTTAGGGCATCATATGATAAATTAGGGTTTCAAGCCTCCAGTCAAACTTCCTCACTTTTTTGTCAGCTTCTCAGTGGATTCAGCGACGCAGTCATCAGGCGATTCAGTCATCCGGAATTCAAAGCTGAACAGGGAGATTCTAGACTGGTGTCAGAAGGAGAAAGTGAGAAAATATCAAAATTTGACTAAGTCTGCAGGAAGTGGGCGCCCCTGGTGAAGAAGGGCGCCCAAGTTTTCAAGGGTTTTGTCAGATGAATTCGCAGACGAGGCTCTAACGAAATCTCTTCGCACTTGATCCAACTTTCCAGTGAGACACTCAGCACGTCAAACGAAGTTCGCAGTCACCAGATACGACGAGCTGAACGTAGAGTCCAATGAAGGTTGGGAATGAAGATCTAGAAGTAAGCAACAAAAAATAAAAAATAAACTAAGTCTGGGTAAAGTGGGCGCCCCCAGTCAAGAAGGACGCCCAAACTTTTGGAGGCCTTAAACTCACTTTTGGGCAAAGATCGTTCCAGAAGACCCCTCTTCTTTCTTCGTTAGCTTCGCGATGAGTATAACATCCAGTCAATCCGACGTCCGGAACTCCAGACTCGACGAGATCGTCTGTAGAAGGGAGTTTATGAAGAAATTTGAAAGCTATGAAAATGGTTATCTCTGGGTGAAATGGGCGCCCCTGGAAGGAAAAGGCTCCCACGAATTCGGAGGTCAAGATGAAGTCTTTCGCCAGAGATGCCTCCAGAACATCTTTCTTAGAATCAATCAGGCTTCGCTGTGAAACCTTCAGCTCGCCTATTGGATCATTCTGCAAACGGGAAATCGAAGGCGAAGTAGCATGTCAAAATGAGGGAAAGTTGAAAA
>VDFB02187942.1:0-16492 GCA_007258455.2 Sequoia sempervirens | reverse complement strand
AAACATGATTCATAAAATCTAGGTTCATTTTGGATAATATCATTGTTGTTTGGGAAGGCATGGAATAGGCCCAACGTTCAAACTAGAAAGCCATCTTTGTTAAAATTGACTTTGCCAAAGCCTATGACCACATTGAATGGCCTTTTATTCTTGCTATGTTATAGGCTTTGGGATTTGGGTCTAATTTTATTCAGCTTGTTCGTATGCTTTTTGTAGATGCCTCAACTTGTATTACCATCAATGGTCGTCAATCTTCTGCTTTTGGCCTCTTTTGTTCCATTGAGCAAGGATTCCCTCTTTCCCCCTCTTTGTATGTGCTGGCGGTTGAAGGATTTGACTACCTCTTGGCCCATGTAGTTTCCCAACTATGTGTTAAGGGTATTTCGTTGCCCATTTCTTAGGATCAATTGGTTAATGGCCATTTTGCAAATGATTCTTTCCTCACTCTTCTGGAGGAAGAAGATAATATTAAAGTGGCCTTGGATTTCCTTAATACTTTTTGTCTTGCTTTTGGTTCTTCCATCTAGTGGCACTAAACCTTGTGCTACAAATAATATGTTCTACTTACTCCTCCTTGGTTTCAGTAGTATAATTGGAAGTGGATTGGACCAGGAGAAATTTTTTAGTTTCTGGGCATTCCCTTTGCCTTCCAGGCTTCTCTGGCTCAGTTATGGCAAGTTGTTCTATCCAGTGTTGAGCAAAATCTTTCCTACTGGATTATTAAGCCCCTATCTCTTGAGGGGAAATTCCAGATTTGTTCTAAGGTGCTTGCTACCACCCATGTTTACTATTCTTCCTATTGGGTGCCTTCAAAAGCTGCCTATGGCAAGCTTGAAAAACTGCTCAAAGATTTTCTTTGGGACTTTGTTGACTCCCACAAAGGGTTTCATTGTGTTTCCTAGAATTTTGTTGCCTTCCTAGAGATTATGGAGGACTTGGGTTACTCTCCACTCAATGGCAAAGGACTGCCTTGTGTGTCAAATGGATAATTTGTGCCCTCACTAGTAATGAGGCTTGGAAAATTCTTCTCAGACATTGTATCCAGTTTGGTTTTCCTATGCACAGACCCGTCTGGTAGGGGATTGGTCTTCAAACCCTTTTAGTTATAGAGGAACTAGTCCAAATTATGGGAAATTTTGTGGCTAAGAACATTTAGAAAGCCTGGGAGGCTGTTAAACCCTAGCTTCATTGGGATGATTTTGCTTTTTGTAATGAGCTCTCACTCAACTAGTAGAATATTTGGTGGTTGCCCCTTTTTCCAACAACGATAAGCCATTGGCTAAGTTGCCTTGGCTTAAGGCACTCAGATTTCACAAAAAAGGTACCAAAACCCTACACAATTTTTCTTATAGATCCACTATGCGATCATGCAAGTTGGGAAGAGTTTCGTGTCTCTAGGCTTCACAACTAGATTGTGCTACTTTTGATGGTCTCAGAATGCTATCCCCGGGCAGAGATGTCAAGGTTGGAATTCATGAGAAAACCCTCGTGGAAGGACCGGAAGTGGTATCTAGACACCCCTTTAGGGAACTACAACTCCGGGTTTGGTTACTTAGTGGTTTCACTAACTTTCCCGTATGATTCAGAAGTTTGAACAAGAGGTGGATTCTCCAATCTCCCACCTCATGTTTGTCATAAAAACGAGTACCACTTGGTCTCCGCAAGTGTTGAGCCAAACTTCCCCTTTGTTTAGTGTACTTTTACCAAGACTTCTTGTGGGTTCTCAATTTGTTCACCTAGGTGTCCAAACTCTCCCCGCCCTTTTGTGGGCAAGCCGAGACTTTTAAGATCTTTTTTTGGTTTTGTCCCATAGCTTAGCAACTTTGGACTTAGATTCATGACTTCTTTCAGCCTTTCAGACCAGAACCTTTCTCCTAGCATATGATTCTGCTAGGAGATTCACCCAAATTTCCAACTAAGTATAGCCAACTTTGGCACACTTTCATCATCAAAATCCTTTTCAATATCTGGAAAGAAAGAAATTCTTGCATATTTGCTCATTCTCCAATGGATATTAATGTTTCTTTATATGCTAAAGCAGTTATTTGTTCTAATGTACTTTTACAGATCCAGGTACTAGCTAACAAAGTTGCACTTGATGTTGCTCACCTACAAGTGCTACTGGATCATTGGGAAAATTCCCCTTGCACTGTTGCTTGGGTGCCTGCTTCGCCCTCCTCTTCTTGTGGCCGGTCGCCCTCTCTGGGCTGGCAGCAGAGTGGTTCTACATGCCCCCACTCTTAGCCTCATCTTTGGTGGGATTCTCACCCTCCTTGGTGGACTCGCTCCCCTTCGCTATGGGCTACCAAGGGGTGGCCTTTTGACATCGCTTCAGGGAGTGGTGGTGGTGGCTCTAGGTGGCCCTCTGATGAGACTCCCACTTCTAGCTCTGGCTAGCTAGATACTAGTAAATGCTTTCCATGTCTAGCACTTGAAATATTTTCCCAATGGGAGGATAAAGAAGAAGATAAAGATAAAGATGTTGATGATGGTTGGGGCCCTCCTCCTGACGCCACTGACCCCATTGATGTATGGGGAAAAAGTTTGGATGATAGAGACCCTCTTAGCTTTGCTAGCACTGCTCTAACCGCTTAATGACCCATTTTATGTTTTTGTACTCATGGAATTCTAGACTCAACCCATGTTAGTTAATCTTTTGGTTTTTTAGGCATTTCCCATGTGACTCTCAGGGTGTGCCATTTTACCACCTATCTTTTTTTTGTGAATATGCATTTTATCTTTAATTTAATATAGATAACTGCCATATTCATCAAAAACAAAACTTTTATTTTAGGGTAAGGTCTCATGGAGGGGAGCTTCCTTAAAAATCTCGATGAATGTTGCTTATCTTTTCTAGGAATATTTTAAAGTTTTTGGTCCCATGGATTTAATCTTGCAATTCTACTTAAAATTTTAAGCTCCAAAATTTAAGGAATGAACTGTAGTGCTTTGATAAAAAATAATAAATAAATGAAAATTCTCTCATTTTTATTTTCTAATAAGAATTTAATATTTTAGATGAGAGACAAGTGGCATATAAAACTCCTAAGTTGTAGGGGAAATTTCTAGCCCCACCTCAATTTTACTAACTAAAATATTCATTCCTAAAAGGTAGTGGCTCATATTTTTGTCGAAAAGATTCCAATTAATCCTGTAGCACATTTTTTTTTTCCATGGGACCTCCTACTCCATGAAAATAGAAGCCCAAGCCCCCCATGGGACCACACAGTTAAAGAGGGTCTTGGTCCACCATTTAAGGATGGATATGGATGTGTTGTTGCTCACTCTAGATTGTTCTCCTTTTAGTTATACTTTCTAAATTTTAATTATGCAGTTTTAATTAAAACATAATGAAACTTATGATTATATCTAGATCTAAACAGATAAGTATTTAATAAGTAACAAAATATTTGATAAAATTATTTTTAAGAAAATATGGGGTTAGAAGATTGTTATTAAATATAGTTGATGAAGGATGGTTAATTCGAGGATGTAATTAATAATTGTAATTTGACTTTTACAATTGAATTATTATAAATTTATCTAGCTTCTATCATGTGGTGTTATATGAGGCCATTTCCATGATTTAGTCCTTCTTACATAGCTTAATTTTGGTGGTGAGAAAATTTCCTCTACTCCTATAAATTTTACAATTTTTTTTTTATAAATGTATCTGAAACTGATGGTGTTGAGCACCTTGGGAAAACTATTAGTGTATAGAGAGGAAGTGTGGAAACATCCATGATAAGTAGCTAATCAACATAATCAATTAATAAGGTTGGAACATAATCCATGTAAAGATGATAAGTTGATTAAGTAATTGTTGAGGGTGGTTTTAGCACATCCAAATTGCTAAGAAATAATGAGTTAGGTCTTGACATGATGGACATCTAAGTGGTTTATGTAAACGTGTTTCAATAAGGAGCCTAGATTTTTGAGGTTTTATGTAAAATACATTCAAGACATGCAATTAGAATAACAAATTTTATTTTATGAAAATGAATTGTGTGTCAGTGTTTTGCTTCAACAGATATATATATTATTCAAATGTTCTTTCTCTTTTCTTAGAATATCATGAAATAAGGATCAAAATATTAAAGGGTTACCAAAAATATTTAAAAACAAACACTAAAATTAAGTGGACAATGATAATATTTTTTTTGTTTATCAATTTTGAGTGGTTAACCGAGATCTCAATAATCAGTATTAAAACAATTAGCATTCTCACAATTTCTACTAATACCAATACAATCTTCAAAGGAAATCAATCAATCTCAAGATTTTTAAGCAATATCATATCAAATTGTCATAAAACATGCATAGATCTAAAACAAAAATCTATTCAGTAACAAACTAACATAATAGATTTCATCAATTTACTCAACTTAGATAATCAAAACAATCATACCATCACCAAAGATTGAGATCCACATGCATGTAAATAAGGCATAATCCTTTGATTCATAAAATAGATCCACAATGTTCAATAGGAAATCTCACACTAAAAATGTATAAATTTCTTTGTAAATTATATGACTTTTGATCTTTACAATGATCTAGAATTAAAATTATATTGACTCAAGCATCCCATAATTTTTAGTTCTAAATTAAAAGTTAATTGAAAGAAAACTAACACACCCTAGTTTGATCTAGGATCTAACTAATACTAAAATAAAAAGTGTGTCTTTAAAACTAAAGTCTAAACTAAAAAGAAAAAACCAACTTGAATTATGACTTAGGCACTATTTTTTTATTAGAAAATTACTTCAAATAAAAAAAAGTTGAAAAGTTTGATTGGAGTTAACTAGGAAAACTATCAAAAAATGAAGTGATGGCTTCATTCATCACATCCATTTGTGGACCTTGGTGATATTGTAGCTTTATCCTTTGTGAAAATTTTGACCTTTATTTTTTCTTGTAGACTGATAAAGCTTGCTAGTTCATCTTGGAAGGTCTACAACTCCATTTTTCTTATCATCATTCAATTAATAGCCTCCCGAGTAGCCTATCCTTGTAGTGATTTTTTTTATTTCTTAAAAAATTTTACTAAGAGTTCATAACTAGGGATGTAGTTTCCTAGAATGTGCAACCCAATTTCTCCACAAAGTGCTCAATATTTATCATAGCTTTTTTAGCTAGGATTTTGTTATTATTTAGCTTGCTCTTGAATTTATTTAAGGTTTTCTCCATTATCTAAGCTACTTTCAACCATTCTCTAGGTTTGTCTTGATCTTCCTCTTCTACAGCAGTTGCCTTTAGTAGGTCTTTAGAGGAAGTGGTTTTTATTCTTTGCAAAATGATATGTAATCTTCCCAAACCATTAATTCCTCATCTATTTCCACCTCAATTCGGTGGGCCATGCTATCTTCATCACTAATTCATTGATAAGAGTATTAATTTCTTGAAAAAATCTACTTTCTAATACTACAAAATTCCCTTTCCATTGCTTGGAACCAAATACCCACCCCTCAGGGTTAGGGTGTTTAACTTCACCTTTAAGTGTAGCCTATAGGACTGGCTTAGGAGAAACAACATCAATTGCTCCTACCAAGTTATTTATACATGTTGTTAGCTGAGCCACTAGAGATTTAAGTTCCTCCTTGGTGTTTCTACATTCTCTTCAAGATGGTAGACATAGGCACCTGCAAATATTATTGTTTTCCCTCCATTATCTCAACACCCAAATTCACTTGGGTAAAAGTACAAAGTTGTATCACACTTTCAACCATGTTATCAACACAAGTGAATTTTAGTATTTCTAACTAAAAATAAAATTTACTCAAAGATATGATCTAGTAATATCCATTTTATATAATTTATATATGTCCAAAACTTTTCCAACTAAAATTGTTGGCTAAATGCATATGTAGCACCACTTTGAGGCTAATTTACCAAAAAAAAAAATAAAAAAAAAATTAATGGTTAATTATTATATTTTATATTTTATTTCCTTTTACTAAAAGTAGGTTATTATGTCCAACAAAAAATATATATATATTAGGTTGATTTTTATTTATTTTTTTTAGACTCAAGCAGAATCTAGTAGCAATTCTAATTCCCTATAAACTACAAGGCACCTGTAAACTTTTTAACGTGACTCCATGCATACCGGGCGACACACGCCTCGGCACTACCTGATCTGGGAGACTAGAACTCGCGGGACTGCCAGGAGTCAAGAACGGAATTACTTTAGCTAACCGAAGCTAGGGCCCCCAAAAATATTCAGTTGATTATCATGTCAAGAAAAATATTAAAACTTTTTTTTTTTTTTAATATAACATGATGCACTAGATAAAATAATCTATATCGTAATGGTATAATTTGTTTTTCTATTTTAGATAAATATTTAATATAAATGTTGACATCGAATAAAAACAACTATGTTTTAATACACACATGTTTTAATATTTATTTAAAACTATATATTTATCAAAATTGGAAGAAAATATATCCATACACTAAAGTTTCAAGTTATATATTCACACAAAAAATTTGAAGGAAAAAAATAAATATTTAGTATATAAATCTTGAAGTCACTTCATTTTTTAGCTCTTTATCAACAACCAAATTATAGTGTCAATTTATAAAAAAATATATTCAAATATTTTTTTATTTTTTTTTAAAAAAGACAAGCATAAAACCTAATAAAAAATACACATTTTATTAGTTTACATCATTTGAAAATTCAAAAGATAAATGCCACTTTTTAGTGATTTAAGTTTAAAAGTTAGATTATTGTTGCTTGTTTTGTTTAGAAATGTGACACAACATTGTACTTTTACCCACTTGTCTTATCTAGTAATCCTCTGAATACATGTTAGATTTGTACTTATCTACTCGAGGGATGACCATTTGAGCAATTTTATTACCTTGCTCATCCATAGTGATATATGGCACCGTTCTTGACCTTTTCTTTCTCTTAGTTGCAGATTGAAAGACCTTTGATAGAATATTTAATCTCATCTCTTTCTCTTCTTGGACATGTAGCCTTTGTCTCTTTTGTATTGTATGGTTCAACCATGTAACTCAAACATTTGAAGATATTTCCCTTTGAGGAGAAGTTATGATTTTTGGATTATATGAGGCTTTAGAATTGTCAAGTATTCTACCTCAACTTTCTCTGTATCTTCTCTTACCATGGATTTTTCTTTAGCTATTTTCTCATTCTTATCTTCCTTATTGTTGGAAGAATAAGGAGATTTCAATGATGGACTTGTTGGCAACATGAGCATGTGAGGTTAGCACAATTTAGACAGATATGCATTGTAGTTTTGTCATTGATGTCAACATTTTATTCCAATATGAAAAGCCTTGCGCAGACTAGTTTGGATGGATTTAATATGTTTGAAGATAATAGTGAAAGACAATTTTGCAAAATGGTTTGATCTAGTGAAGGCAATAATTATGGAAATTCAACAAGTGTTGAATTTCAAGTGATTTTTTCAACAAGGGATTTGATATTTGGGTCCCCATTGGTCTGGTGATGAAGATTTTGCTTCATGCTTATAATATAATTTTTTTGTTAGTTGATAAAGGAACCTAATTCTAGAGTTTCATCTCATTTTGGTTTTTGGTTTTGGAGTTATGAGTAATAGAAGTTCGACTTGGTTATAGGCATTTTCTAGTTTAGTACACATGTGTTGATGAGTTTACACTTCTCCGCTGATTGGTTTTTGGACTTTAAAATTTTTTGATATGTTGATAGGTGTCAGATGAGTGCATATTCCAATTGGCATTGTTTTTGGAGATTAGAGTGTTCAAATGTGGGTGTATAGTTGAGGAATTTTGTCATAAGGCCATTATGGGTGTTGACCTAATGAGTTGGGTGTATTGCAGAGATTGAACATGTTATGATCTATTATGTGGGTTCTATTTTAGGTCAGTGCCAACCTATTTCATATTGTTATAAGGTTTACATCTTGGTGCGAAGTGTGTAAGTTTGGATCTTGAGTCGACAAGCTACATTTTATTTATTACATCTAATTAGGATGACCTAATTGATATTATAGGTGAAGCAAATATATATAAGTTATATCTTTTTCAATATTTTGAGAGAAGTGACATGTGACAAGAGTAAGTGGATGTGAATTGTGTGAATATAGTGTGAATGCAGAGTAGAGTAGAGTACTATTTTAGATCAGTATGAAGAATTTTGAGTCTATACTTTGAGATTCATTGGAACCAAGTATGTCATGCATTTGATAGATGTAATTTTAATAGTTCAAATTTGGTTGTAAGCCACAATCTTTTCTATCTCTTTTATTTCTTAGTGGGTAGTGAGTCCACGTGGATAGTGAGTCCACTTGCAGTGAGGGTATGTGCAAGATCATCATGGAAAAAATAGGCCCTTAAGTGGCAAAAAATTTAGAAAAACTGAAAGCCAGCAAGTTGGACGTGAAAAATAAAAGATATGTAAGAATAGAATCTATAGGCAAATTGAATGTAGTTTCTAAACTACTAGGTTTATTTTTTTAAAAAATCTATTTATGAAAATTTGAAATTTCAATGCTAGCATTCTTTAAATTTCGCTGTGGAAAAAATAAGAAGTAGGTGTTTGTCTAACCACTCTAACCACAATAAATGATAATATTTTTTACTAATATTTTAGATATAAGTAGAGGACTCATGTCCTGATGTGATGCATATTTTTGTAATTTTTCCAAGTAAGTAATTAATTATGATTTTTTTATTACAACTTTTAAAAAATATAATAACTTGTATGTCTGACCATGTTAACTTGGTTAAAAATTCATGAGATTCAATTTTTATTTTTTTAATCTTATAGTATGCTAAACATAGAATGTGACACATGTTTTGGATTCAAAAATTGTGATACCATTTGAAAGTTATAGATGTTTTTCAATCAACCTATCAATCAGGACTTTAGTTGTAATATAAATAAAAAATGAATAATAATTATTTATTAAATTCAAATTAAAGCATAATTTATATTGGTGGAAATTTGAGAATCTCCTTTAAAAACCCTTTTTGTTTCATTAATTTTGGGTAAAAAAAAGTCGTCAGCCACATACCCTACACATACCCATCATATCACCACTTTTTGGCCCATCATGATCCTGCACATACCCATGAGCACTTCTATAATATACCATAATCAACTATAATATATTGTGAGCTAATTCTAACTGTAGTTTTTCTAATTTCAGGTTTCCCACATAAAAATCTTGGTGATCATGTGTTATGTGATGTTGTTGGATATTTTCATGCTTTCCTTCATTACTCTAAATTAAATATGCTATCAGTATTGGATGTTTAAATGATTAAGTGTTTTAAAAGGATATTGATTCACCCCCCTCTTAGTATTATGAGTTTTCAATAATTGGTATCAGAGCTTGGTTCCTCGGAAGGAGCTTAACTGCTTGGGGAACATCTTGAAGGTTGAACACATAGTTTTTAGAAGACTACCTATTCCTCTGGAAGAGATTCTTGTTGTTGCATCTACATAAGAATATTTCATATTTGACATAAATGGAGAACTCAAAGTTTCTCTTGAAGATATAGAAAGAACTGAAGGTGAAAACATTTATCTAAAAGAAAATTTCAAGGAAATAGATGACTGCATCAAAAAATTGAGAGTGAAAATCAAGAAATTCGGAGAAAAACATAAGGAGGTTAGTGAGAAATTGAAACAAGAAAATGAAATAATTACCAAACTGAAAGTGCAAGTTGAAGAAATAAAAAGAGTTGAAGAATGTTTGTTCAATGTAATGGTGAAAATTAAATCTAAAGAATGCACAAAGCTTGAACAAGAAGTGAATCTGAAATCAGATCTTGAAAAATCAAGAAGTCATGAAGAAAAAATAAAGATGATTTCTACAAAGCTTGATGAAATGATTACAAATTAGAAAGGATCCAAAGATAAAGAAAGTTTAGGATTTGAAAAGGGTGAAATTTCAAAGGAAGATTAGACACCTAATTCTAAAAAAGAGATCAAAGAACAAAAGAAGACTGAAGACAAAAAGAACAATGGAAGGAAAATCCAGAATCAAAGGAATGAAGCATGAAGACCACCAATCAAATAACCAAATGCACAAAGGTACCCATCCTTTAATAGTTTCTATTATTCTTGCAATAGATTTAGGCATAAGGCTATGGAATATAAAAGCAAAGTGAATCAAAATGTTCAATCTTTTCTTGGTTATTGTTTTACATTCAAGAAATTTGGTCATAGCGCTAGTAAATGCATACATCAAATGATGAATGGGTATAACAATGGTAGAATGGTTCAATATTTCAATGGCTATTTTTATACATCTTATGGATTTGGCCATAAAGCTAATCAATGTAGATCTAGAATGAATGGAAATAAGATTGGTCAAAATAATGTAATATGCTACAATTGTAGTAGACCTAGACACATTTCTAAGTTTTGCAGAAGAAGAAATATGAAGAAAAATCTAGTAAAGAAGAATGATCTAGTACAAAAGATTGATCTAGTAGAGACAAAGAACAAAATGGAGAAGATTTGAAAAAAGAAGGAAGAGACAAGGCTTAAGAATGAGTCTATATTGACATTTAGTGTACATGTTTCTTTCAGAAATTAAGTTGAGAGCTTTGTCTTAGGAGGAGATTTAAAGGAAATATTTCATCCCTCATCAAAGAAATCGTGATGATGCTTCAACACAAGGATATGTGATGTCTAGATCAATGTATTTGAACTACTAGAGAATATCTTAGTAGAAAATATATCATCATGGAGAAATTTGCAATAGTTGAAGGTGACTGTGCATACAATTAAGGGTTTCATGACTTTATGAGATGAAGCATTTATGGCGGAATTAGGTCACAATTTTTTTTTTGTAATTCATCACTTAAGAAAAATTCATTTGCAATCAAGCTTTCAAGTGAATGAGATTAGATGAAGAGTAGAGAAATGTGATTCAAAGCAACTAAATTTTAGTACAAGCAAAACTCTAGTTGGAAAAGTGAAGTAAATGCTATTTTTCAGTTTCTATTTACACTAGTTTCATAAAAAGATTTCAATTTACTACAAAGATGTATATGCCATAGGTGGTAGAATTTTTTGAGCATCCAAGACCTAAATTTAAGAGGTATGCTAACAAATCCTTGATAGATGATCTGGATGGTGCATTCTCACACATCCCATATGGAGTTTTACACATAGATAATGTTGGGAATTACATCCATGACAAAATGGAAGAATATAACCACTCAAAGTTGAATGAAGTTTGGTTCAATGAACTCACTAGAGAATATTTTGAGTTAAATCTAGAATATGGGGTTTTGGTGAAGAAGAATCTTGATGTTTGGAGCAAGTTTCCCATCTTCTATTATGTGGATGAGTGGGTGTGGTACAACCTGACAAGAATACATGGCAAGTTCTTTTGGTTGGATATCACACATCTTATCAATAAAGAGGAGATTAGAGTTATGACTAGTCTATGCTCAACCTAACTAGTACATGTACTCAAATATGTTAAGAATGATATTGTAATGGAGTGAACAAGAGAAAAGTATGATAGGAGAGCTTTGACCATTAAAGACATAAGGAATCCTACTATAAAGTACGCATCCATGATGATAGGTTATAAGTTGCATTTCACTAATAGGGAGAACTCTATGTCACAAAAGACCATCAACACAACTTATGAAATGGTGGAGAAAGGTGAAAACTATGATATGTGTGAATTTTTGAGACTGCAATTGAGAACCTACAGAAAACCAAGGATTCCAAGTAT
The DNA here is from genome assembly GCA_007258455.2 of Sequoia sempervirens. Classification (NCBI taxonomy): domain Eukaryota; kingdom Viridiplantae; phylum Streptophyta; class Pinopsida; order Cupressales; family Cupressaceae; genus Sequoia; species Sequoia sempervirens. Next base: position 4,772 of record VDFB02187942.1, on the reverse strand, counting down.
GCTTTCATGTTTGGTACTCTTATAATTTGTCTGTTGTTTTACTTTTCAAATGAATTAGCTAGAATAAAGAATGTAGTATGGCTACTAGACAGATCTATAGCCCACCTTGAAATCATAGATTATTTATTTGGATTAGGAGATACATATGCTTAAAAGAATTCCCTTTGGGAGTTCTTCAAAATATTTTAGGAGAAGATGCAAGCTAGGAAAAGGATACCAAAGCAATTGGTGGAAAGGCATCAAAAGGACAATACTTTTTTGGTCACAAAAGATGAGTGCATAATGGAGGTCATTGAGACTAGAACAATATGGATCCCAACACTGGGATATGAGGTCACTTCGGATGAAAGAACTAGTTTACCTGATATCCTATCGAAGAGTTCTAAGGACACCACTCAAGAGAGATTTAGAACATATGAAGAGAAATATATGAAGGTGCATATGGAGCAAAGTGAGCTAGAAATCAAGAAGACTATTGAAAATATGATTGCACACTTTGTGGAGGCTATGGGCCTCATAAAAGAGCGAGTGGAACAATAAAAAGAAATGGATGGATCTTCAAGAAGCTCATCAAGTGCAAGAAGATTTGGTAGGAATGCTACCACTCCTTCAAATACTCAGAAGTCCTTCAGGACTGACCCTCATTAGGTGGAACAAAGAAGGAGAGTACTCCTGCAAAGCAAACCAATGCTCTGGTAAAGAAGAAGTCTTCTTTGGAAAAAAACGTAAAGAGGCTTGAGAAAGAAAAGACTGCTACAACAACACAAAAATTTGGTTATGTGAGAAGAAGGGTCAAGAAAAAGGTCACTAGAGAGTATTATTTGGGTGTGAATGTTGAAGATGAAGAAGAGGAGGAAGAAGGACCTTAGCTGATCTAAGAAAGAAAAGGTGAGGCTTCACAAGGTGAAGCAAGCATTAAGAAGCAAAAGGTGGACATTGTAGATACTAATGAAGAAGAAGAAGTAGAGAAAGTAAATAAATATTTTGTAATTCATATGTGAGAAAAGAAGGAAGAAGCCACCAAGAAAGAGTCACAAGAATAGAAGAAGAAACAAAAGAAGAAAAATATGGTAAGAGCACACAAACCAATGAAATTTGATGCATTATTCAATGGAATTGTGCAAAATGAAATGTTAAAGAAAACTACAGCATTATGTAATTAGGTTGATGAGGTTAACAAAGAAACTATAGTTGAGTCAATTATTAAATATATTATAGTTCTTGAGGTTGATATGAGAAATATAGAGAAATAAATACCTGCAAAACTATGAAATGTTTTGATTAAGAGGAGACAATAATCTATAGAAGAAGAGGCCAAATTGAAGTCCTATGCATTGGAAAAGATAAGTGCTCATTTGTCTGAGGAAAATAAAGCAACATTGGCTACACTATTCAATAAAGAACTTAGAACTAAAAAAATGATGACAACCCTTATGGTCAGATATCAAAATTGTCTCGAGAGGCTTAGGAAGGAGAGTATGGAAACAAAAATAAACCTAGCACAAAATTTGGGAATGACCCTGGAGAACAAAGAGGAAATGCATGTGGAGATGCCTTCTCGAGAAGAAAATGTTGGAGAAGATGATGTTTCTCAACTTGAGCATGAGAAAAATGAAGGAGATGCACAAGAAAACATCCCTATGGAAGTGGAAGACATAGCAGAAGAAAATATTGAGGCTGAGAAGAATGTAGCTACCAGAGAAGATGTTGCAAAGGAGGATACTCCTATTCCTATGGTAATTTATAGACATGTTCAACATGTACATGACCAATTGGAGATAATTATTCCTCTAGATAATACTGAACAATCTACTGGTGATGGAGAAATAAAATAGGAAGACTAGCAAAAAAATGAAGATGCCTCTGGAGATGAGGAAATGAAAGAAGTAGAGATACTAGTTAATACTGGTGATAATAAGGAGAAGGATATGGATGAAAATATTGCAAAGGAAGAGGTGAATGCAACTAGTGAATCCTCTAGAACCATTGTAGATTCTATACAGAATATATTGAATATGCAATTCAAATTCCAACCCGTTGTGTTTGCATAATTGCTAAAACTGCCCATGCAAGAAGAAAATGTGGACCTTTCCAAGATTTCACCACTCCACAAGATTTAGCTAGGATATGTCTTCCATGCATCTTCCAAAAAGGAAATCATGGAAACACATCAAAAGAGCGAAGGGTTGATTGAAGAGGTGGTGAAGGTTCTATAGTAGGCCTTACCCAGAACAACAACTAATAATTCACTCTTTGGTATGGGAAATATGAATTTTTTAATTGATTCATTTAAAGAGTATGCCTTCAAATTGAAAGAGAAATTGGAAAAAGAAATGGACAAGAAAATGGTTTAGAAGAGGCTGTTGGAAATAATGGATTAGTGTGCACAAGCACAAAACAAATTTTAGGAAAGTTTCAAGGATGCACGAGCTTGTGTGGTTGAGGCTGAAGCCCTATTCCAATTTTGTACTAAGTGGCCTAGAGGCACAAAGAACATTAAGGATGAAATGGACTTAATTGAGTCACAAATAAACAAAGCTTCTATCGCATATTATCTAGCACAAGCCTAGATGGAAGCACAATGTCAAGAGTTGAAGACTTAAATGAACAGTTCTTCAAACTACAAGTGTAAAAAGAAAATACCATTATACAGTTTGGGAACCTCAGGAATTTGGTGAACACAAAGTTCACATCTATTTCCAATTATGTGAAAACTGTCAAGAATGATACGAAGATTAATTCAATACCCAACACTCTAGAAGAAGATGAAGAATGCCTAATGGAATTGGAGACATAGTGTAGAATGCTTGGCATAGAAAAGAGGATTTGGGGGGAACGAAAATAAGAGTGGAAAGTTCATGTTGTGAAGCTCCAAGAGTGAACCTCCTTTGGTTGATAGTATTTTTATTTTCTTATGCATTTTTAGTTTATTATTTCAAACTACAATGTACATATGCAGATGGTGTAATGTTCTCCCATGCAAGTTTTTGAACTAGTTATGGTGCATATCACTCTTAGGGGGAGTTAGTTCATTTTTTTAGTTTGTACATATGGATATATTTGTCAGGGGGAGATCCTATATGAATGAATATTGTTGCATGCACCCTTTGCCCTTGATGTCAAAGGGGGAGAATAATTTTGAGATAATTTTAGCATGTTTCCATCAATGAAAAAGGGGGATATTGTTGAAAGAATAAGTCCTAAGATCTGTCAATGATGCACTTGTTGGCAACATGAGCATGTGGGGTTAGCACAGGTTAGATATATATGCATTATAGTGTTGTCATTGATGTCAACATTGTATTCCAATATGAAGACCCTTGAGTAGACTAGTTTGGATGGCTTCAGTATGTCAGAAGATAATAGTGAAAGAAAAGTTTGCAAAAAGGTTTGATCTAGTGAAGGCAATAATTGTAGAAATTGACTAAATGTCAATTAAGGTGATTCTATGTAAATGAAATCTGGTATTTGGGTTTACATTAGTCCACTATTGAATATTTTTCTCTGCACTTCTAAAATATTTTTTTTGGTTGATAAAGGAACCTAATTCTAGAGTTTGATCTCATTTTGGTTTATGGTTTTGTAGTTATGAGTAACATAAGTTTAGCTTGGCAATTATAGGCATTTTCATTCAATACATATGTGTTGATGAGTTTGCACTTCTTCGCGGATTGGTTTTTGGATTTTCCATTTTGTGGAGATGTTGATAGGTGTTAGATGAGTGTATATTCTAGTTGGCATAGTTTTTGGAGGTCCACGTGTCCAAATGTGGGTGTACAATTTGTGAATTTTGTAATAAGGTTATTATCAATGCTGACCTAATGAGTTGGGTGTATTGCAGAGATTGAACATGTTATGATCTATTATGTGGGTTCTATTTTAGGTCCATAATAACCTATTTCACATTTCTATAAGGTTTGAATCTTGGTTTGAAGCGTGTATGTTTGGATCTTGAGATGACAAGATACATTTTGTTTATTTCATCTAGTTAGTCTGACATAATTGATGTTATAGGTGAAGTGGGTGAATAAGTTAAATTTTTATTTTATATTTTGAGGTAAGTGACATGTGAAAAGAGTGAATGGATGTGAATTGTACAAATGCATAGTAGAGTAGAGTGTTGATTCATATCAGTATGAAGATTTTTGAGTCTGTATTTTGAGCTTCATTGGAACTACATTTCATGCATATGATAGATGCAATTGTAATAGTTCAAATCTGGCTATGAGCCACAATCTCTTCTATCTCTTTTATTTCTCAATTAGCAGTTAGTCCACTTGGATAGTGAGTCCACCTACAGTGAGAACTTTTATAATATACCATAATTAGTTATAATATATTGTGAACTAATCCTCATCATGGTTTTTCCCATTTTGGGTTTTCCATGTAAAAAAATTTGTGTTCATGTGTTATGTGATGTTGTTGGATGTTTTCATGCTTTCCTTCATTACTGTAAATTGAATATACTATGAATATTGGATGTTTAAATGATTAAGTGGTTTAAAAGAATACTAATTCACCCTCCCTATCAATATTTTGAATGTTCAACACTTATTTGGCTCAATTTATCCTTCCTCACATTTCTCAATTACATTTTATTCTATCTAGGAACTTCTTCTTGTACTTCCTTTTCAATAGAAACTTCTTCTTCTGCCACCTCTTTATTTTTTTTGTCCTCTTCTTGTATTTGTGGTTCATCTTGGGAGGAGGTAAAGAAGGATCATGTGGAGGATATGGAGGAGGTGGAGGAAGAGGTGAATTAGTTTTTTGAG